>JABEVS010000035.1:168711-184765 GCA_018290735.1 Coelastrella sp. MACC-549
CCACCCTCCGGTCCCCTTCTGCCTGTTTCACCTGCAGGTGCAGCTAGTTCACACCGCTGCCACCAATCACACGCTCGTCATGTTTGCCAACACAGAAACACGGCTGCTCAAACAAGGTCAGCAGCAACAGGCGCATCATCATAGATGATGATGCTAAGAATGCCGGCTAGTTGGCTGCCCTGTTCTGTTTGCAGTTGCACATCCCTCCACAATACTGCATGGCCACATTGAATCATCAGCATCATGGAGAACCTTCAGGCTGGCTCACAGTATGGTGACATGCTGACTGCGCTGTGTATTACGTGGCCTTAATGTTGTAGGTGATGCAGTCATGCTGTCAGCAGGTGATGGATTCTCTCTGATTGCTGACAGTCCATCAGAGGCCATACAGCTGGTTTGGGAGGAGCAAGAGTACATTCAGCAGCAGCAGCCAAGCATGCAGGTGGCGCCACAGCAACAGCAGCAGTATGAGGCAGGGCTACAGCAGGATGGTGTTCTAGTAGACAAGAAAAGACTGCCGCTTGACGCCCCACAGCAACAACAGCATTCTGTGCAGTTGCCTAATCAACAGCAACCCCATACTCAACTGTTTACTGTTGGGGGACAGCAGCAGCAGAAGCGGCAACAGCAACAGCAGCAGCAGAACGCTGACCAGTGGGGCATGCCGGGCGTAGCAGCTACTGCAGTTAACATCACTGAACCAAGGGCCTCAGCTTTCAAGCAACACCAATCCGCACAGCCATCTGCAGCGGCAGAAAGCAGCGCCACAGCAGCAGCAGCAGCAGCAGCAGGAGAAGGTGTAGGAGAACCTGTCAGACCTGTAATGGTACTGCTTGTTGGCTTGCCGGGGTCAGGTAAGCCCTGTTGCTGCTGCTGGTGTGCAGTGATGAGTTGAACCTCATGAAGAGTTTGAGCAGCCTGTAGCTACCCAACCATCTACCTGTGTTCATGGTAATATTTGGATGAGGAAGTACCAAACCTGATGACTGTGATGTTGTCATGGTTCACTGTCACTTGCAGCGCTGATATGTTGCTGTTGTCATGCTGATGAAGCCCTCAGTGCTGTTTGGCTGCCTGCGCCAAGTTGGGATAGTGTCTGCCGCTGTTGCTGCTGCTCTCGCTGCTGCTGCAGGCAAAAGCACGTTTTGTGGCCAGTTGATTGCTGAGAGCCGTCGCAGTTGGGTGCGTGTGAATCAGGACAGCATCAGGCAGGGCAAGCGGGGGAGCAGGGACCAGTGCATCACAGCAGCCAGAAGAGCACTGCAGGCCGGCAGCAACATCATCATCGACAGGTGTGTGCGGTCTGGCCTGTAGCAAACAACACCACACTGCTTTCAACTGACCATTCTTGTGTACCTTGTGACCACACACTGCTTGTTGGGTTTTGGTGCTGTTTGTGCTGCTGTTGCTGCTGGTGTTGCTTGTCATTGACAGATGACAGACAGACAGACAGACAGACAGACAGACAGACAGACAGACAGACAGACAGACAGACAGACAGACAGCTGTGTCCTGCATTGATATCAGTCACTGGCAGCCCCCCTTCACTGCCACCAGCTGTTGAATTCCAACAGACCACCCAGACTTTGTACTAGGCCAACAGCAAATGAAGTGTCTTTTGATTTGATGTAAATGTCTTCAGCTTCACCAAAGCCAACCCCAACACCACTCCAACATCACCCTTGCACACAGAAGTGTCATCCTCTCAGCAGCTGATCAACGACATCTCACAACATCACATCACCAACACCCCACCTACTGCTGCTGCTGCTGCTGGTGTGATGTTGTCAACAGGTGCAACCTTGATTCCTCCCAGCGCTCCCACTTCCTGCAGTTGGCTGAGCAGCAGTCTGTTGCCGTGCACTGCCTGCTGCTGGACCTGCCTGCTGCTGTGTGTGTCAGCAGGGCTCAGGGCCGGGTGAAGCACGAGGGCGGGGTGCAGGGGAGGGCAGCAGCCAGGGTGGTCGGCCAGATGAGTGCACAGTACAGGAAAGCAGGTGGGTCAGCACAAGGAGCCAGCTGGCAGCGGGGTGCATCATGTGTCATTATGTGTCCACCAGATGCTCGTGGAGGTATGTCCTCCATGTATCTGTCAGATGAAAGAGAAGGAATGTGTTCCTGACATTTATATCTCAAGTTGATGTTCTTTGGAGAAGTAGTGCTGCATGTCACTCACTGTTTTGCCAGAGAATCACTCACTGTGTTGTGTGTGGGTGTGGGCGTATGTGCAGGACCTCCAGCGCTGTCTGAAGGGTTTTCCAGTCTGACCACATGCACCACGCCTGATCAAGTGGCAGCAGCACTGCGGCACTGGGCAGCGGCAGCAACAGGGGCAGCCAGGGAGGCTGCAGCACCTGAACGGCAGCAGACTGCATCAACAGCAGCAGGTGGTGGGACGGGAGGTGAACCTCCGCTGAAGCGGGCCAGGTTCAACACAGCAGCGATAGGTGGTGAAGGAATTACCCAGCAGCAGCAGCAGCAGCAGCAGCAACGGCAGCAGCAACCTACTGCATCTGCAGCACAGGGTGCAAATGCCTTTCAACTGCTGATGCAGGGTGCCAAGCAGCAGCAGCAGTCGCCAGCAGGCAAAGGCAGAGCCGTCAAGGGTGCTGCAGCGCCAGCTCACCCTTTTGCTGCTGCTGGTTGGTCATCAATGTTGACGGCCATTGCCATGAATCCTGATCAGTTCAGATCATCATCTGGTGTGTGGCATGTTGATGATCAAGTGGTGGGACTGTTGGACAAGTATCCCAAAGCCAAGCATCACGCACTGCTGCTGGCCCGGCAGCAGGGACTGCACAAGGTCACCCAACTGACAGGGCAGCCACACCTGAGCTTGCTGAAACATATGAGAGAGGTGGCTATTGGTTGGATACATCAACAACAGCAACAGCAGCAGGGGAGCGAGCAACGAAAGCAGCAGCAGGCAGAGTCCTTGGTTTGTCATCAGAATCAGCAGCAGCAGCAGCAATTGCAACAGCAGCAGATTCCAGCTGGTTGGAGGCTGGGATTTCACTCAGTGCCCAGCATGGATCAGCTGCACCTCCACATTATCAGCACAGACTACTCCAGTGACTGTCTACAGAATAAGAAACATTGGAACAGCTTCACAAGCAGCTTCTTCCTGGACCTTGATTACGTGCTGCAGCAGTTGCAGAGTGAGGAAGGGCAAGTGTTAGTTGATGCAGCAGCAGCAGAACAGTTGCTGAAATCGCCACTCAAGTGTCATGTATGTGGCAAGCACATGAAGAATATGCCCGAGCTCAAACAGCACATTGTCCAACACATATGAAAGGTACGCAGTGCCAGAACAGACTTTAGGTGTGTAGATCTCCGCGCATCAATCACATGCTGGCAGTTCCCGTGCAGAATCATGGGCAGTAGGTTGATACTGCACCAAATAACTCCCGCTGTCCCAACGAACTTAAGCTTGGACTTGAGGCGATCGCCTGCTTGCAGCTTTCAAGTTTGCAAACATTTGTGTGCTGTAGTCTGCACACCACAGCAATGGCGCGAATTTTTTTTCCAAACGCATTGGCGCCAGGTTATCCGATCTTGCGCCGCATATGTTCCTTCTTTCTGCTGGCTACTGCAGCTTAGGCATCGGTCAAAGCATATATATACGCACATACTAGATATATTGTACGTGCATGCATGCGCAATGCCCAGCAAGCTGCAGCGCCATCCTGCACTCAGGTTGGCGCCTCGGGATTGCCGAAACATAACATTTCGTCTATTCGTACATAATTATCCCAGCGAAGGCCAATCATTGGACCGTCGCGCAAGCAAGTCCGTCTGGCTGCACGCGCACCTGATTCCCGTACCGGTGGTAAACAAATTTTCGGGTGAGTGTGCCGATGTCATGCTTGAAGCAGGCAGTCGTCATGTACAGCATGACCCCCCGGGAGCCCAAGCTTCAGCACCCTCGATTTAAGGGTAGTACGGCAATGAGTGTGCGGCAATATGCGCCTGCTGAGGCCCATGGGTGCTGGCCAGCATTGGTACCAATGAGCGACCGGTCCGGACAGCTTCAATGAGCCTCGAGGCGAGCTCGCAGGCCGACAATGTTTACAACAACTTTTCAGGCAAATTGACAACTGACACGAGCCTCTGAGTCTCACCTGCATGTCCATGTGCAATGCAGGTCTTGCCGAGGCCGGCCTACAGTGCCGTGACGGCAAGTGTTGTTCAACATCTGCCAGACCAGTGGTAAACCTACCTTCCGTCATGTCGTCAGACAACAAAACAAATCTGCAGTGGCCATGGCTGCTGACCTGTGTCATTCTCATGGTAATTTTTTTTTCAATTCTAGTGTCTAGCTGCCCCCTCATAAAGTGCTCATGAGCACTCACCATGCAGTACTGCTCCTAGTAGGATCCTACCACAGTTGAGTGGCCTGTTGTCTCATGAGTCAAATCGCTTGGAAACAGCAGCTGACATTGCCCAATGACCGTGGTATCACATGCTGTTACGGTACATAGGTTCAACAATAAATTCACCCTCGTTGGACATCCATGGCGCCATTGTGGCGTCTTTTGGGACCGACACGCTGCCAACCATCTGTTGTGCGCTGCTTGTTAGTGCACTGAATCAACAGATGGTTGGCAGCATGTCCGTCCCAAAAGACGCCACAATGGGGCCATGGATGTCCAGCCAGGGTGCATTGACCCTGTGTACCGTAACACATGCCCTGCAGCTGTGCAGCCAGCTGCCTTGCTGGCTGTGCACAATGGTTGAGGTAGCGGACTTTGTAGCCTTATCACACTGGCAGCATTTCTCACTGCTGTCGCTGATGTCTTCCTTGCTGCTGCTGTTCCTGCTGTTGCTTTGCTGCCAGGTTGTTTCTCATTGTCAAGGTGCTCTTGGTCGTCAGCTGCAGCAGCTAAGTTCTGTGAGTGTCAAGAGCCCAGGTGCGCTTGGAGGGTGCTCAGGTCATGCAGACGTTGTATGCACTGGGTTGCTGACCTGATAGCCACCATCAGCATGCGCACGTATGGATGCTATGCAGTGCACATCATGCACTGTTTTTCCCTCGATGCTGAGTCAGCAGGTGCTGCCAGCAACTCAGTATTTTCAAAATAAGAGAAGTCTAGTGAGTCAAAGACTGCTGTGCTGTCATCTTGTTGATCCACCCAACATGCAATCGGGCTCTCAAGCACTGGCAGCTGCCGCAACTCACTGCTGGTTGCCAATTGGCCGCAGTCAGCCTGGTGCGCTTATGTTGTGAATGCGCTCATTCGTTCTGCTGAATCACCACTGAAAAAAATGATTATTTGCCGATGGATCTCTTTGCTGCAGAGATATTTGCCATCACCGACATGTCAGCGAGGGCCTGCGTCACGGACACATCCCTGTATGTCACGTGTGATACGGACCCCAACTCAGTGTGGTCATACTCGGCTGCTGGGGACTTCAGTGCTGACTGGTCCAGCGTCTTCATCATCCAGTATCTGACACAGCCTGTGATTGATGACATCAACAATGTGACAACTGTGAAGTCGCTGCTGCTGGGTGGACCAGCGACAACTGCCATGTACTGCCGTGACTCAACAGCTGGCATCATCTGTGATGTGGCGCCAAAGGATGTCTCACAGGCCACCGAGTTTGTTGTTGTTGCTGCTGGCAATGGCGATGATCCACAGAGGGCAGTTTATGATTACAAGACTGGCAACTTTTGCAGCACTGAGCCCGTAACAAGAAGGATAGTGTGTGACACATCAGACTTTGACTTCAAGTACGACGCCTTCTGGCTTGTGTATGGTGAGTCCGTGTATGGATGTGTTGGCCAAACAGTTGTTCAACCAAGTAGGTATGCATGTCACATGTTGCAGCTAGTTGTGGCATGCTGCAGCCAGCTGGAGCAGCTGTACTCCCACACGGCTGCTACCGGCACATGATACATTCATATGATGGTAGGATTGGTATCAGTCCAACTCATCATGAGTCATGATTGCTTGTCTCTCAGCTGTGGGGCAGTGCATGGCTCAGCCTGCTTCAGGCTACATACAACCTGGCTGTGTCTCAGTACCCTTGTGTTGGCTGACACTGCCTGTTTGTTCTCAAGTCACAGCAGTGACTGATGCTGCCCTGGTTGTCACCCCGTGTTGCAGGTGAAAAATACAGCCAGGCACCAACTGCAGCAACCCCAACACCTTCCACACCCAGCACTGGTACAACTCCATCCAGCCCAACACCCATTGCCACAGTAAGCGCTGCTGCTCGGAGCACCAGGCCCTTCAAAGGCGCTCAGATTGTTGCCCATTACAGCCTACAGACAGTAGAGGCTATGAATAGCACTGCCAGGTCAACAACAACATCCAGCAACCAGACATCATCCTCACCTTCAGTCAAGCCTCAGGGTACGGTGAAAGCAGGACAGGGCCAGGCTGTATCTAATGCTGGCGGCTCAACAGGGATGCTGCCGCTGCTGGTGCTGGGTGTTGCTGCTGGTGTTGTTGGTTTGATGCTGTAAGAGTCTAGGGCAAGCTGTGTGGGTTTGCCAAACAGCTCCTTGGGCATTCGACATTATTGCTGGCAGTCCAGCCAAACATGGTGGTCTGTGACAATCGATTGGATGCCACCTTCCCCCCACCACCGATGGGGTGTCCCCCCTCCCCGTGGGATGCCAGGTGTGGCTGAGGGGTTGAGGCTTAGATGATCAGTGTGGATCTCGTGGTGAGAAGTCACTGCCCAGCAGTACACGCATCATGATCTGATCAGCAGTACACGCATCATGATCTGATCAGCAGTACACGCATCATGATCTGATCAGCAGTACACGCATCATGATCTGATCAGCAGTACACGCATCATGATCTGATCAGCAGTACACGTATCATGATCTGATCAGCAGTACACGTATCATGATCTGATCAGCAGTACACGCATCATGATCTGATCGCGATCAAGGCATTTTCAAAACAGCCCTGAGGAGTATTGCCCACCCCTGTGAGCTACTCTGTTCAACAGGTAGGGGCAGCCCCTATGGTGGTCCGTAAAGTCTAGGTAGTATTCTATGGCACGGCATGGTATGGAAGTGTCATATCTAGTATGCGGCAGCACTATGGTATACCTAGTGCCTGCGCAGCTTCACTGAAGCTGGCAGCTCACCATCTCATACTCATGATGGGAGTTTGTTGATTGAATTTGAAACTATTGCTTTTTTTTATCGAAAGCTGAGTTGACCCCATTATGCCTGATCAAAGGCATCTTGAGGAGCATCAAGCCGGCTAGGTACAAAATGGCCACCAGTGGTCAAACAGCCAGGGAGATTTGGCAGAACCCTTGTCTGACCGGCCGGCCGGTGGCAACTAGATTAAAGTGCTCCATTGGCTGGTGTAGAAGGCAAAAAAGCGTGAACGTCGTTGCTTTTGCCAAGCACTGCTGGTGGAACGGCTGTAACCATGAACAGAGGCAAGAAGCAGGTACCCAGGGCCGACCCGGCGGTTCACGCTGACAATAAAACGATGCAGTGTCTGATTTGCAACTGTTTTGTGCTTGCAGTCGCCATTCATAGGTCGGAGAGTGCCGTTTGTAGACAACGGAGTCCCCATCCTTTACCCGAGATACCGGGATGTCTCCGAGATTGTCATTGTGAGTTGATCAACTTCTATATGCATCTATTGTTTTGTGCTGGGGCGCGTTGCTGACACGTATTCTCCGGTATCGCAGGATGGTGGGTGTTATGCGACTGCTGTCAGCAGTCATGCGGCAGAAGCGAGCACAGAGCCTGTTGAAGTCAGATATGCATAATTATGATTAGCCACAGCTGTAATCGGCTCATTCATAGCTCAGCGGTCAGTCCCACAGCCAATAAATTACAAGGGTTGTGTCAGAAGCAAATGCACTGATGGCAATCTGGCACAGCAGGCAGGCCACCAGCAACGAGTGCTGTGCAATGCAAGCAGCAATGAACTGTCGCCTGACAGTGTCGCCACAACTTAACATCAGCACTGTGCGCTCGCGACTGAGGACCCCCTTCATGCGCACTGATTTGCAGGCATACCACTGCTAGCAGAACATCTATGTTTCCTGTTGAGGTTAGCTGTGCGTGTATGTAACATGTGTTGTTTGTACATGTCAACGCACGTGCTTGCACACCTCAGGGTCCAACACAAAGAAGCGCCAAGCCCCAGAGCAGGATGAACCACCACCAGCAGCAGCAGCAAATGGCACAGCAGCGGCAGCACATGCTAATGCTACAGCGAATGGCGTCCCTGCAGTGCCTGCAACAGAACAACAGCAGCCAGCTAAGAAGAGTAAGAAGGAACTGAAGAAGCAGAAACAGCAAGAGGCAGCAGCAGCAGCTGGTTCACAAGATGACCCAGCAGCAGCAGCAGCAGATGAAGCAGTGGCATGGGAACCTGAAGAAGATGAAGAGGCGAGAGCTCTCAGGTGGGCCTCAACCAACACGTGACTCAACCAACACCAACACCCAACACCAACACCAACAGCAGCAACACCCCGCAGCTTTCACACGCATGCCTGCTCCAGGACGCTAGACTGTTCTCACGTCTACAGCACCTGCACTCATCAGGCTGCTGCAGCAACAAGGCACCAAAACACCCATTGCATCTCCTTGGCATGTGGATGGTGGCGTTGTCAGTTTTGAGTTTATTTTGCTATCATCCATAGTTGTTGGCAGCTTATGCTGCACCAGCTGGTGTAACTCTAAGAATAGTTTGGGAGCACTGACATCATGATCGTCATTTTCATCATCAGCGCAACCTGCCACAATGGTCACTGCCTGGCAGGTTGCGGCGCGAGGAGAAGGCGCGCAAGAAACGTGAGAAACAGGCCAAGAGACAGGCAGAGCTGGCAGCAGAAGCAGCAGCAGCAGCAGGAGGAGGAGGGGAGAAGCAGCAGCAGCAGCAGCAGCAAGATATGACAGGTGATGTAGCCAGTCAGCAGGCAGCCCAGCAGCATGAGCAACAGGAGCCTGACAGAGGCAATGCTGAGGAGGCCGCCAAGATTAGAAGTGTGCTCGGCTTCAACACCACAACAAACCAGCCACATCAACAACCGGAAGCAACAGCAGCAGCAGCAGTACCTAGCAAAGGTCCTCCATCATCGTCATTTGCATTCAACTTCAGTACCATAAGCAGCAGCAGCACTGCTGTCACTGCTGCCGAGCGTGTTGCTGCTGAGACAGAGGCCAAGCTGGCAGCAATCCGCGCGATTGACACGACCATAGCAGCAGCAGACAAGGACGGCTACGTGCCAAGACGGGTGAGTGGACTGGACTGCCACAGCAGAGTCAGCTCATCAGCACTGCGTAATCTGACACACATGTGAGGATGTGATCTGACATACATGTGACGTTGATGATTTTCAGGGCTGTATGTGAATCATTACGCACTCTGGTAGCCGACTTGCTTGGTGCCTGCTTGTAACCAATGCTGCTGCTGCTGCTGGTGGTGGTGGTCAAGGTGCAAGCTCAAAGTATGTAACACACGTTGAGCCAACACTACCATTACCACCAGCATTGGGGGCAGGTATTTTGTTTGCAGTGTGTGAATAAGACCCCAATCCCAGACAGCTGTATTGAGCATCAACGGCAACTGCTGCAGACACACCCTGATTTCAACCTCATACAGGCAAAAGGCATAACACACAAGTCAGTCAGTCCCTGGTACCTGACCCTGCATGTCTCTTGTGGTTGTGCTGGTGGTTCAGGTGTTTGTTGGTGGTATGCCGTACAGCTACAGTCGTGAACAGATTGCCGAGTACTGGGGCTGGTGTGGGGAGATTGAGAGTCTTGACATGCTCACATTCCCCGACACAGGAAGGTTCAGGTGGGTGATTTGAGGGGGAGGGGGGGGCGGAAGGCGGGCGTGCTGGCTGGTTAGCTGGCTGGCTTGCAATTGGGGTTTGCTGTTGATAGTGGTGGTGTAAAGGGGGAGGGGAACTGCTGCTGCTGCTGCTGCTGCCGCCGCTAGGGTTTTATGTCAGTCTTTCTCTGTCTGTCTGTCTGTGCATGTTTCATGATCTGGAGACTCTCAGGCTCTCAGTGTTGTGCCCATGACCGGCTCCCCTTGCAAATATCAATGCCCCATTGCTGCTTTTACTGCTGCTGCTGCTGCTGATGGCTTTCAGGGGCATTGTGTTCATCACTTACGTGAATCAAGAGGCAGCTGATGCTGCATTGCAGTACAATGGAGAACAGTTAGAGGGGCACACACTCAAGGTGGGATGACGGACTGACGGCCAATGCTTGACTGGAGCTGCTGTGTTGGATGCTGCTGCTGATGCCATCAGTTTGCTCATCAACCCATGTAACGAGGGCCATTCAGGCACTCCTTCAGGACGGGAACATCAGGGGATGCATACACAACAACAGGAAATCCTCACTGCTCATTGCCTCGCAGCTCATTGCCTCGCAGCTGTGCTCAACTATCATCAAATCAACAATGTCTGTGTTATGGATTGAGGGTTGCAGGTGGATCGATGCAAGGCGGCAACTGTCACAAAACACATCAAGGCGGCAGCGGCAGCAGTGGGCAGGACACCTCCCAAACAGCAGCAGCAGCAGCAGGAGTCAGCAAACGCCACTGAACAGGAGCAGCAGCAAGCAACAGCAACAGCAGCAGCCGTACCAGCAGCAGGGTCTGGTGGTGGTGAGGCGCGTAAGACTCCTGGGTACAATGTTGCCTATGTTGGTAACATTGCCTTTGAGGCTGGTCCTGATGACCTGAAGCAGATCTTTGCAGAGTGTGGAGTGACAAAGGTGTGTACATAATGTTGTATTGTATGTAATGATGTTGTATCTTACATGATGTTGTTGATTTCTACATAATGTAGTGTACGTGATAGTGTTGTGATGTTACATGATGTTGTTGCGTTGTGGGTGCTGTTGTGACGCGATAGCAGAGGCCACCAGCCGGTGAGGGCTGCAGGAAGGTTGCTGTTCTCATCTGCTGCTGCTGCTGTTGCTGGGGGGCTTCAAAGGCATCAGCACTGCAGCAGGGCAGGAACAAAAAAAGTCCTTGCCACTGCATGCATCAGCTTTAGCAGGTATCACTCCCTGCCATATGATATAATCTAGAATCTGGGATGTGGTAAGCTGCTGATCACTGCTGATCACTGCTGCTGATCACTGCTGCTGCTGCTGCTGCTGCTGCTGCTGCTGCTGGTGTCCAGGTCCGTCTTCATACTGACCGTGAGACCGGCAAGAGTCGTGGCTATGCTCACGTGCACTTTGCTGATGAAACCGGGCTAGACAGGTGAACTCCCACAGCAGACACGCACATGCATCAGCACAACACTGCAATTGAACAGATTATTTTGAGAACATTTTTGAGGGCGTTCAAGAGTTACATGATGCTTGCCTGGCAATATGGAAATTACGTCAGTGTCCAAGTTTGCTCCATTTACAAGATGCCACATAGTGTGACCTGTATGCATGCTTACTACGTCATGCCATGTCATGAAGGAATGACGCAGGGTATCATTGGTGTGTGTTTTGAAACCACAAACCCTCCGAGGATACAGTGACACTCACAGAGCATGACGCCTGTCTGCTGTTCTGGGTTGTCCCTGCAGGGCTATGCAGCTGAGTGGCACTCAGTTACATGGCCGAGGCATCAAGGTCAGTCCAGGACAACCAAAGAAGACCTGACATCGTCAGGCTGGAAGTGCCCTGGAAGCCACTGGTCAAGGCAATGATCGTGATGTTGGCCGATAGCAGAATTGCTCAGCCAGTGGCTGCAAAGTACTGACTATTATCATCATGGTGCTGGGTGTCAAGCTAGTAGTGGTAGAAGCTGATGGCATTGCTGTTGGCAGCAGAAGTGATGCTGCTGCTGCTGCTGTGGTGGTCAGATAAGCAGTGGGCTACAGTCCAAGGCCGATGTTTGCCACGTGATTATGTCGGGTCACCCTGCTGTCAGTGGTGCTGTTGCTGCACCTTGACGGGGTCCATGCACATGTCACCGTGCCACAGGTGTGCATCTTGATATCCGCATTGAGTGCTGTTAACTTCTTTCAGGAGTTCTCGCGGCTGTACGCAGGTGCCTGCAGCAGCACTGCTATGGCTGGGTGACAGACTGTGCTGTCAACATGTCTGACTCAGCGGCTCACGTGTCAAGGCCTTGGCTCTAGGGCTTGCTACAGTGTGACTGCATGAGTAGCGTCACATAAGTTGTGATTTAAGAGAGTTACTTCCATTTGCTCAAGGGCAGGCGTGCTAACCTAGGCCAGCCTCTCTTGGTCGAAGAGCAGGCATGCTAACCTAGGCCAGCCTGTCTTGGTCGACCAAGAGAGGCTCGCCTAGGTTAGCATGCCTGCTCTTGAGCAAATGAAAGTAACTCCCTTAAATCACAACTTATCTCGTGCGCGACTGACGACCGCTGTGACCGAAAGCTGTCTTGATAGGTCATATATGCCATCATGTTGCAACAAGGGAAGTTCTTATGATGCATACGACCCAGTCATGAACTTCTATGGCGGCTTCAATAGTCAAACAGGCAAGCCATATGCATATGGCATCAGCAACTGCTGGGTTGCAATCTCGGGTGGTGACAAGTCACAGCTCAGATCTGTCCTCACTCTCAGGCTGCTCCTGTCGTGGCACAGCAGGGTTGTAGTGTTCATGCTGGCACTCATCCCTCAAAGATGGCTTACAATCCACACACGCCTTGGCCAACAGCTGCACACCATTCACACCGCCACCAGTTGCCGCCATCCTAGACTGAAACACCCTCCCCAACTTAACATATCTCTCACGTATTGACAAGAACCTGTCCTGCTCATGCAGCAGTGCTGCCGCTATGTGTTGGCTGTTGTTGCAGGGCCTCATGTGCAGTACTGCTTGCACAGGTATGAGTGTGAACATGCCATTTGTGTGATTTACATGACCACAGCTCGTAGTGAACACCTCCTCAAGAACACTCACATCCAGGATGTCACCTGCAGCAGCAGCAGCAGTGGCAGCGGCAGCAATTTGCTGAGCAGCAGTACGGGCATAAGCCTCAGCATGCCATGCAGTGCAGTGACTGCTCTTCAAGGAAATTGAATTGCAACTATATGAGACTACCCGATCAGGCTGACAATCAGGGGCTGTTTACAACTTGCAATGATGCATGATGCCAGAAAGACGGACTTTTTTATCACCTTGCAAGTACTCTGTGTTACTGCAGGAATTTGCATGCCTTTTGTAAGCCTTGAACATAATATGTGCATGCATCGTCTCTGATGTGTGATGCCACCATGAGTAGCCTAAGGCCCACGGTGGCCAACCGTCTTGCTGTGAGCTCGTCCTGGTGGCACACTTCATGCGGCTATCATGCTATGAAAGCGACTATGATGGCATGGCATGCGGCCACAGTACCCAACTTTGTGCAGCTGCCAGCTATGATGACATATATGCATGTAGCTATGCATACGTGCATGTAGCTATACAGCCATTCTTGCACCCTCACTCTGCTCTCCTACCAAAAGGATGTCAGCATTGTCAGTGACACAGGCAGTGTGGCACACAACTCACAGGCAGGCTGCTGCCAGCACTGCCTGTAAGACCGGTGATGCCATCGCTGGTGTCACTGGCAATGCTGGCCCAGGCTGATGATCAGCCTCATGTGTGCTGTGCCACACTGCACATGGCAGGTGCACTGACAGCAGCAGCAGTAGCCTGAGCCAGCTCTGACCTGACCTGACCTCACCTGCCTCATCTCCGCCATTCACATTCAAAGAATAGTCAAACCCGTAAAAGACGCGCCTGCAGAGCAACAAGCATTGCACTTGGTGGGTGGTGGTGACCAGCACCGTGCAGTGGCAGTGACCAGCACCGTGCAGTGGCATGCAGTGACAGCCTCCTGAAGACGTGGCACAATGCCAGATGCAATCATTGTGACTGTGCATGTGGCAAGCAGCAGCCTGAGCGCTTCGAGTGCATGATGCAGACGGTAAAGGCGCTGCTACACTAAATGTTTCTTAGCCAGACACAGTTAATGACCATCGTTAGCTGTAGTGCAATTTGAAAAGCAGCAGCCTTGTGGTGCACACACTGGCAGGGTATATGCGTTGCCACCCAACCTATTGAGCAGCCTGCTGCCTGATCTGAAGACGGTCAGCAGCCGTCAGGTGCTTGACTGTGAGCAGACTCCCAGTCTGCCGGCTGGGGGCCAATCCACTGCTGTTGTGACTTACCATGGCACCCTGGGCAACCCACCTGAATCCTCCGAATGCCAGTCCAGACAGGCACATTGAACATGGCTCATGTGTTGCTAAGAATATCGTGTCAGCTGGTTGTGTCCACTGGTCTTCTGGTGTCTGTTGGAAGTAGCTGTTGATGGTTGAGATCTCTCCATGGGCTGTAGGGGTCCTGGCAGTCTGCACCTGCGGAGCAGCAAGCACAGACTTGATGTCTCCCTTCCTAAAAATGCTCCTGGCACTGCTGCTGGCACATCATGTGCTGGATGACGCTGGATGTTTTGTTCCAGATGCGGAGGATCTATCTCAGAGCACCAGTGGTGCAGGCAGGAGTCCCTGGAGGCGCTGCTGCTGACATGATGCTTGTTTCATGGCAGTATGCGCCCAGTCTACATGACATGCTCACTTGGTTGGCATCAGCATGCAGCAGGGGGTATCCTTGCTTGTTGGCCAGGATGGCGGCGCCAAAGGGGCTGTTGCCTGCACAAGCAGCAAGCACCTCTTTGATCTATAGTCAACTAGGTAAGCAGTACTTCTGACACCAATCGCAGTGGGGAATAATCCATGCTGCCAATCATTAACAACCTATACTTTGACACTGTCGGCTGGGCTGGCTGACTTATCTTAATGTCCGACACTCATAATATCAACATTCCTGTAAATGTGGGCCTGATCAGACAAGTTACCTTTCTCCACTGTTGCTGCAGTTGCTTCATATGCACTTCCCCCAAGCTCATCTATGATTCGGCTTATCAGATGGAGCGCCTCTTGGTCTGCGCAGCAGTCTCCTGCCAGAGGATCTACTGTAGTGCCAGATACAACACACGCTCCTGGTACAGGAAATCGAGAACGGCCGCAGCTGGAGCAGGTTGCTGTTACAACATTGAGAAGGTCCAGGCCTAGTGCACATGCAAGTAGCAACACGGTGCCTGCCAAGAAGGTGCGCAATGAACGACAGCAAGGTGGCCTGGCTTGGGCCATACTGCTTGTGACCATTCACACCACACGGGGCAAGCAGGCGCAAAGCCCTCAAAGTCACATCAAATAGCAGACGTGCATACGTGGTTAGCCAGGGCAATCAGCTGCCTGTCGACGCAACATGTGTGGGGCCACTCGTCCCCAGTAATCCTCGGCAATACTTTACGCACTGACCAGTGACCAGTCGGGCTGTTGGTGGCATTTGGTACTTGTGCAAGACAGTACTAACGGGCAACTAAATGAGCAGCCAACGGCGTTGCTGCTGCGGTGACAAGGGTTGTTCGTGCTGTCACGTGGGTGTGAACTAGACACCGGCCCAGTGACTGCTTCTCCGCAAACCCACAGACAGCATTGCTTGATGTTACTTACCAACAGCACCACCTAAGATTGCTATGGTTGACAATTGTGCTGTTGGTCTGTGCAACTTGCACCTGGCAAGTTGACGCCTCAACTGCAATCCTACTAGGTAGTACCAGACTTGATCTGCCACTTAAGACCTTGTGCAGCTGAGCATGCAGCTGGGCCATCTGGCTTGTGTACTAGTCAATCACCAGCGAGCCAGACAAAGAGGCCGTGCCCGGAGTGACTCTGGCATGACGTCTGTGGATGATCATCTTCAACTGGAGGCAAATGCTATCAACAAAAAAAAAGGCGCACACTGTGCACTACTGATGACATGCTGCCGGCAAACATAGCAAGCTAAGCCTTGCAGCCCAAGGTGGCTGGTACCCTGAGAGGTGATGAAGTGACAGACACATTGCTGGCACCAAACTACTGCTTGTCTGCTGCGCAACAACAGATGCATACCCAGATACCACAGCCCATTGCTCCGTATGTAGCACTGCACCTTCATCAAAGCAAGTGACATCTTGCCCTTCGTGTCTCACTACCTGCCCATCCACTAATATCTATTCCCAACCCATTGACT
>JABEVS010000035.1:184775-267271 GCA_018290735.1 Coelastrella sp. MACC-549
AAAGCCAGGCTCACCCAAAGAATGGCACCTGGAGGCCCATACCTGACAACAAGATAAGCGCACCAACAACAATAGCAATACCTGAAGCAATGGTTGACAAGTGCGCTTGCAACCACGGCCGCTCCTTTGTGAGTGCTGCTGATGTGGTTCCAATCACTGCTGTGTAACCACCCATGGCTGCAACAGTGCCAATGACAAACATGCTGCAGTAGGCCACTGCTGCAAGCTTAGTTGGGAGGGCTAATGCTGGAATGACTACAAATAGTGCATCTGGGTGTAAGCCATATACGATGCCTGTTGCATACGTGGCCAGGCCCACTTTTGCTTGCTGCTGAAACGTGCTGCTGCTGCTTGCTGCTGATATGCTGCCATCTGCACCTGAGACACAGAGATACAAGCAGTGCAGAGATACAAGCAGTGCACAGATCAAGGCCTCAGCATTGCTGCTGTCAACTGCTCGTTTGACTGCTCAGCAGCGTTTTCAGAATGTAGACCTTTTCAGAAATGTAGATCCTGGGTCACGTGCACCAGGTTCCTACTTCAACCTACTTGAACTACAATACTGAAGTCCAGGATGCCATATGAAAGAGATCAAGTGTGGTCATTAGAAACATACAGGATACTGAGATTGATAGCCTGCTGCACACAGCTGTGTCGTCATCTGCTAGGTAAGCAGTCACTGTGTTGTTGTGTACCTGCTACTGCAAGTTTGAGCTCCTGCTCCTCTTCCTCTTCTGCTGATGCACCCTCGAAATAGGTTTCATACAGGCCCATAAGCCCTATGGCAATGAGTGTCAAGCCCACTACAGTGCCAGACCACTTGCTCAGTGCTGGCACAAAGTCATGAAACCGATCCTGCAGCAGTAGCAGATATGACACACATGGGCATGGCTTACAGTTAGACTTTCACAATAGCAGGCCCGACTAGACACCATGGCAGGCACAAAGCATCTGCCGGACAGGCACACGCTAGTGCCCTGCAAAGTTGCTGGATTGGCGTGTGTCAACTACAAACGCGACAACAGACCAGCACAGTTTTAGTAGGATTTGGACAGTGTTGTTGCTACTGGGCTGCTGTTTGTGTCCAACCTCACGAGCTGTACCGCTACTGCTACCGGGGATACACTGCCTGCTGTCATACCTTGAGGATGACAAACACCAACCCCAGGATGAGCTGCCCTGTGGAGTGACCAAATCCCCACAGTGCTCCTAGAGCAGATGCTGCTGCTCTGTTCCTGCCAATGGTGAGTGGTGTCAGGGCCTGCATGAATGAGCAGCAGAGGTATCGAGCAGAATTTATGAGGGACCGCTGGTGACCATGCCTATGACCGCATGCAACTCCCTGTCTGCTACATGTACTGTTGTCCTCAGTTCTGCTCCCCAGTTCTGCTCACTTTCAGAGCCAGGTTAAGCTGTTCTGCCTGCATACGCCCATTGTCAGCCTCTACCCACTGCACCATAGGGTGTGTGTCTGTGCTAAAGGATCTTTTTGCTTGCCACAATAGATCCATGTTGTGACTGGACACTGCTGGTGAGACACCACTACTTGTGGTGTGCTGATCATAACTGCTGAGCTTCTTGCGTGGTGCGTCACTTACAGCTAGGTGGTCTGGTCCGCAAAGCGTATGTAGAAAGCCAGCTGCAAGCCCAGCCCAGGCACTTTTGGCTGCTACTGTTGCACCTGCAGAAGTCCACCCAGTACTCGGTATCTGAGGACTCCTCAATGAAGGCACATGCATGCATCTAGATGGTAACTTATATTCTTACCGGATGCTCCAGTGCTGGTGCCAGCCAACGTCAAGGACGCAAATGGTCCGCCGGGGCCAGTGACACTGGATGCCACAACAGACCAAGCTCCGGCTGCAGCTACCCCGACAAGCACGTTCTTGCATAAACGTTGTAATGCTGCATAATTGCCTCTAGGATCTTGCGAAGGATAAATGACAGCACTGCTAGCTACCGTTGTCTGTGGTACACGTCTCGGGTGTGTCTGACAAGGGCGCACGTTGCGCACATTGCATCCCAGTCTAGATCTATGTACCAAGTTCAACGATCTAGCCTGACAGGGCAAAGTGCCCGTGGCCGCCATAGTCCTCGCCCCTGCCCTCAACACATGAACAGAGTGGTCCTGATCGACTTTGAACAGATGAAACAATCCTCACGACACCATGCGACGACCAAAAAGGCGACAAGCACAGCCATGGGGTTCTAACACCAATTCGAAGAGGTCAACTGCAGCTGTCAATAAACAGCACGTCAACAGATGTAATTGACATCAGATACTGGCTGATTCGTGGTACTGCTTTGAATGCGTTTAACCGCGTAGCAAGTTCACCAACTCTGCTAAGCCAAGCATGTTTGCAGCCCACTAGCTGCTGCTCAAAATGGACACTCCCATGGTTGAACAGCACATGCAGCTGTAATGCAGTGCAATTTCTACGGACATCACTGTTCAGAACTGACCCGACGCTGACAATACTTGATGCTAAGACAGCAACAGGAGGCATCGATGCTGCTGCAACAATCAGGGTGATGAATTGTACCCAACAAGCCAGCTGCCATATGATGGGATGGACAAAGCTTTGGTCTCCCCATTGCAGGCTGGGTGGCATCGAGCCCATTGAGCTCCATAAGCTGCCCAAGAGACTGGTCAACATCATGATAGCTTCTGGGTCAAATTGCTGCCACATACGTGTATAGCAGTCGCTTTCAATCCTTTGATGCGCTGCAACCAGTCATTGGACTAGTGAAATGGCCAATGCCACCATTGCAAGCTGAACATTCAACATAGCAGCAACCAATGCACTGCAGGTTAGCAACATCTTGAAAGGCAGGTGCTAGCCTTGTCACAGCTAGCTCTGACAACAAGCCCTGCAGAAGTATATGCCTACACCGCTAGTACATAGTTAACTAACTACTACTGTCTGAAAACACCCTACATTGTTAACCGATGATGGCATTGCAAACCACTTAAAACACATGAATAGCAAGGGATGTCTACCTGCCTGTAGCTGCTTCTTTTTGGTGTACGCTATTGCAACACGCCTGTTCAATACGCATAGTCACAGTCACCAAGGATCACAACAATATATTTAATCACAGAAACACTGTCCTATTGCTGCAGCTGAACCTAGCCATGCTCTTATGAGCTCATACAATTGCTTGAACAATCACATCATATGGACACAATGCGATAGTTACCCTCAGCTACTTAGCTATCAGACTCTACTGAGGTCACTGCAACTACTGTCAACCAATGCTTAGGTAGTCCACCAGGTCAAGCAGCCCTGAGAGCTCTTGTTGCCCTTCTGGCACAACATGCAGGATGGAACTGCACAACAGGTACACACCTTGGCTGCGTGGATGAACATGTGATTGTGTTGCCGCTGATGGCATATCATTGGTCACAGCCCTGAGGCTTGACCGAAAGCAATAATGGACATAGACTGCTTGTCAGAGGACAGCGTTCAGACAGTACTGCCCAGCATTTGGGGCCACAGCAGCTCATGCATGCACTCGGCAGAGGAGCAGCAGCCGGCTCACTGAACTCATTACCGAGTGCATCAAAGAGGTGTTGACATCTTAGCATTCATGAAACACACAAATTGGCAGCACCTGATGGCATATTACTCATGGCACACATGAGCCTCAAGCAGCCACCACTATCCAACATGGGCCAGTTGTCAAAGAAAGAACAAAGTTTAACACACAGGGCTCCTGGCATCTGGTATCTCTGGCATGACAGAAGACTTGGCATCACAGAATTCAACCTCAACTTTTGGCCAGCCAACAAGTGGTCTATACATACACACAATATCACTGCATCAGAGACCAACAGCACCACTCACAGCACCAACATGCATTAGAATGCTGTGTTCAAGGCAGCCAGCTGCATGGATACAGCACGCCTTCAGGTACCAGTGTGGATCCAAGCGCCAACCACGCTAGTGCTGCAGTGCTGAAAGGCGTGCCGCTTGACTAGCCTGGCGTGCAACCCGCTGCTCTTGCCTGTGTCTCTCCAGCTCCTCATACAGCTCGTTCTCCCACTGTATGCGCTTGCTGCTGATGTCCACGTCATCATCTGCCTGCACTGCTGCTGCTGCTGATCGTCCCCCCAACTGATCAAGACACACACTTGGATCTTCCGTAGCTGGTACAGCTGCAGAGCCATTGGCAGAGTTTGCAGCAGTGTGTGGGGAGCCTGTGGTGCCAGCGGAGGGCTGCTGCTGCTGCTGCTGGAGAGACCCCTGCAAGCCAGAGGGCCTTGTTTTCTGCTTGACTGAAGTCACGCCTGCTAGGATGGATCCCCCCGGCGCCATTGTCCCATTCATGATGCTGCTGGCTCGACCTGCTGGACCCTGTGACAGTGGACCTGCTGCGCCATTTACTGGACCTCGTTTGCTGCTGGTGCCATTGCTGCTGCTACTGCTACTGGTTTGCAAAGAACCCCGCTTCACCTGCTGACCGGCACCTGCAGCATGGGAACTGTTGCTGCAGCTAATGGAACCTGGACCCCTGCTGCTGCCGGCACCTGCTGTCGGTCTGTGGCCTTCAGCATCCGGTGGTTCTGCTGCTGCTGCTAGGTATCTATTGCTGACACCTGAATTGCAGTATCATCAGCAGACAGTGGGTGTGAGGTCAATAACGATACTATGCTTGGTGCAAGCCGCAGTGCCATTGCTAGGATCTCTGCAGCTGCACCTGCAAAGGGTGTCATACAGCAAGTTGTTGCACGGCCTTGAGTAGACACCAGTGTCAACATCAAAGTTGGTTGAGGCGGCCTATTATCCAGCAGTTTTGACCAGCTATGTAAGGTGGTGACAGCTGACCACCAAGTTCTGAAAAGGGAGTCTCCAACATCAAAGTACCCATCAACCTACCTGACCCACCGTTTGACTGCTTGTCAGGCACCATCTGCTGCTGCTGCTGGTGGCTGCCATCACCTTGAGCTGCCTGCCGCCGCTTGATAGTGTCTGCCTGGTGTGCGTGGTATGGTGGTAGCCAGGATGGCTCTGTGACCGGGTTCCAGTTGACCAGGGTCATGCAGCCCTCCTGGCCACCATCACTGGCTCTGCTGGTCTCAGCTGATGGTGCTGGGGGAGGACTAGGCCTGCTGCTGCCTTGCTGCTGATGAGGTGGAGGTTGCTGAGGTGCTGGCTGCTGCTGCTGCTGTGGTTGCTGCCTGTAAGTGTCAAATGGCTTGGGAGACTGCTGTTGCTGCTTCTGCTGCACCTGTTCTTGCTGCAACTTCTGCTGCTGCTGCTGCAATGCAAGCTGTTGAGGGTGAGGTTGCAATGGTGAGCGTGCTGCTGTCACCACTGCTGCGGCATCTCCACGCTGACACAGCATACTGCTGACAATGTCATTTGCGGGATGCTGCTGCTGGCGCATAGGGCTACTGCGGGCATGTGTAGGGCTGGACCGTGACTGCCTGGATGCCTTCATTGCTGCCTGTGCTGCCAACATTGCCCCAGGCACTGCTTGTCTGTGACAGCTGCCACCATTTGCTGTCACTCCCATACTTTGCCGTGCGCTGTGCTGCACACCGGCTCTACTGCCCCCCATCACCTCCCCTGCTGCTGCTGAGCTGCCTGACAATGCCCTATTGGGTGTGTGGCCCCCAATAGCTGGTGCCCCGGGGCTGCTGCTGCTGTTGGCAGCTGCGCCAGCAGGAGGCGTGTTGAGGGTGGTGGGCAGCTGCCTGGACTGTTCCAGGACACCAGCAACAAAGGGATGCTTCAACAGTCGAGTGGCATTGGCACGGTCCCTGGCAACCCTGCAGAGAAACAGACACGCAACGACTGCATCTTGGCATCATTTTACCAACGATGGCAGCAACACAGTGTGGTAGCAGCAGGCAATAGCTGACAAATAGTAGGTGGAGCTGGCGTGTCAGGGGCAACATGCAGTGCCAGTCTACTTGTCCATGAGCAACTCCAAACCCCACACATGGAATTACCTATTGAAGCACAAAAGCAAAAAATCTTTTGCTTCGCGTGACAGATGTTCAGGCAGGGGTGGTGGGTCCTTGGAGGAAGCTATTTGAAACATAGCTGCTACTGGTGCTGTGTAGTTATTCCAAGGTGGCTTGCCGGTTGCCATTTCAATGACTGTGCAAGCCAGTGACCAGATGTCCGCTGGCCGGCCATGTCCAGTCTGCTTGATGACCTCTGGAGCCATCCAGTAAGGGGTGCCACGGATGGATTTGGAGCCAGAACCCATGGTGGCAAGGTCCTCAATCTTCTTGCTCGCCCCAAAATCTGCCAGCTTGACTGTGCCCTGTTTGTCTACCAAGATATTGGCACCTTTGATGTCACGGTGCATGATGCCCTTCTGGTGCAGATACTCCAGGCCCCGCAGCAGCTGAGTTGTGTACACGCGTATGACCTTCTCAGGAAAGGGACCAAACTTAGCAAGAAGGCTGGCGATTGAGCCGCCTGGCACAAACTCAAGGAAGATGTACAGGGAGTCACACGTAATCTCTGTGCCCAGATACCGCACGATGTTCTCATGCTGGAGTGTTTTGAGCACCTGCACCTCTGCCTCTAGTGCACGGATGTGCTCTGCTACTCTGCCCTGCAAGGCCTCATCCTTAGCAAAGGATACCTGCTTTACTGCGACCAGCTCCCCTGTGACATTGTTCAGGGCTGAGAACACACGGCCAAAGGCGCCTATGCCAATAAGCTCGCCCTTAGTCCAACTGAACGGCTGTGGGGTTTCTTCCTCGAGTGCATCCTGTCCTACTGCTTCTGCTGGAAGCTGTTCAGGTGCGGCAGCTGGGCTCCGCCAGGGCGTGTCCTCCTGCTGCACTTCTTGCTCATCTGCTGCAATCACTGTCCCATCACGCTGGCCCTGCCTGCGTCTCTCCGGCGAGGAAGAGTGCGATGAACGTTTCTGCTCTATGCTATTGTTGACCTGGTTGCCCAGCGGGTGTGGTGCTGTGTACTTTGCATAGTCCATATATAACCCAGCATGATGATTGGTGTCTGTGTCCAGCAGCCCTCCACTGCATAGGTTGCCCATGTTTGTCCGTGTCAAGTGATCATCACAGCAGCTGCTGGTCTACATTACCCCGATAAACACGCGCCGTCAATGCAAACCGTGCGACTTGTTTGCGGTATCATGTGTGTCACGACACAGAAACGGCTTTGAATAATCAACCCTTGACCACTCGATACCCTCTTGCTCGCCACTCTACTAGCGAGCAAGAGACGATGCCTATTCAATTGCCAATTGCGTGATTCGTCTGCAACAGGCCATCACTTGTACTTTTTCCACATATCACGTTCGGTCGAAGCTCAGCATCCGCCTGTATACTACATAAGACAACTTTAATAGCTTATTGACGCAAATAATGCAGTGACCTCCACGATCCTTATGCTGACATGCTGTACTCCCATCATGCTGCTCCTACCTACGTGCCGTCAACTTCTGCCCGTCTAGAGCTGCATCCAGCAGTGTACGTAGGGATATATTGCTCTGAAGCGGCGTGTTTATCTCTAGCTCGCCTTTGGACCATTGCTGTCTCATGGCCATAGGCACGCTGTCTTCTCTGTCAAGGTCAAAAGAACAGCTGTGGAAGAAGGGTTGCAGGTAGCCGGGTGTCACCAGTCCGACATCAGACACCCCTTTACTTGACACCTGGGTTAGCAATCGCCGTAGAAGCACACTGCCCAGGCCATAACCTTGCAGATCAGGATGAACCAGAACATCGTGAATCGTTGCAACCTGCAGCCAACAAGATGGTGCAGCAGGGAGTTGTAACGCAGCTGAAAGGGTTGTGATATTTTATAATGTATGCTTGACCTAGGCACACAAACCCACAGCTGGCGGGCAACCACACGCTGTGCTGCCGACAGCAACTGCACTACCTGCAGCGACACACATCAGCAGGGCTGAAGAGATGCCTGAGCTGCCACACTTTCGCTGCACATCAAACAGCCGATCTAAACGAGGACTGATGTTTTTTGTATGCATTCCATGCGCTAGGGTGCTGGCGGTGTCAGCTGGCAACACAGCAACTGCACTGAATTGAACAAATGCAGTGTTCACTCAATGCACAGGGTATGCTGTTTGGCATGTGTGGGTGCTACATCTGCACATGACCCTGAAGACAAGGCTCATTATGCGATGCTGTTGATACTCACAAGTGCTGAGTCTCCTGAAGCCCTGGCAAAGCCCACCAGCCTGCGGGGCTTCCTCCAGCCCCAGCTCAACCAACTGCTGTCTGAATCAGACCCTACAAGCAAAGTAGTCCAGGAGTCACTGCTGTGTGTCTTGTGCATGATTGGAACCAGTTGCTTACTCTCCAAAAGCTGGGCTCGTGATGTTGCTGGTAGCCTGCTGCCTGCTGCAGCAGGAGCCAGTCATATGGGAGTAGAGGCAGAGCCAATTGAATGCTGCAGCTTGGCCAAAGCCGTGTGAATGTCGTGGGCCGCTGGCAGATAGTAAAGTAGGCTGCAATGAAGTGAGTAGCATAAAATCTGGTAATCGTTGGCCAAAGGGGCTGGCACGTATCATACCGTAACTGATACTGCCTGCTGCCGGCACACACACGTTTGTGGGTCTCTCTCCCTTTCTGTCCTGCTCTTTCCTACCTGGTGTGCTCTCTTGACTGCTGCTTAGCTCATCGTTATATATGCTGGAGTCCCTTGAGAAGGCAGCAACTACTGCTATACTTTTGTCCAGCAGAGTCTGCAATTTGTTACTTGCTTGAGCATCTGCAGCAGGCAACAATGGGTTAAAGCCGTTTGAAAGTGAGCTGCGAGTTTGCTGTGAGTGCAGTGAGTAACTTGAGGCGGTTTCCAAGGGGCTTTTGTTCCTCAGTGACCAGTTACACGACTATTCAGCCTGGAAGTATACAACACAGTGTATGGCAGCAGTAGCAATGCCGCTGCAGAGGCCATCTTGCTGCAGAGGCCTCACCTGACAACTGAGACCAATGCTGGAAGAATGACTGCTTAATTGGACTGTCACTAACTGTATGAGCAGCGGATATCTTCTTGTACAACAACCGAAGCTCGTTCACGCTGATATCGGTTTTCAAGGTGCTGCAGCAGTACACGGGGAGCAGGTTAGCCAGAGAGCGCATACGGTCATCAGCTTTGCAGCACTCCTGCACCACGGTCACCTGTAGGATACGTAGGGCGCAAATGTGGGCTTGGGGGGGGCTGCACCAACTTTCACAGCTGCCTGCACCAACGCTGCCCCTCTGAAAAGCCGAGCTGGCCTGTTGCTGATTATACTCGATCTGTCACGAGACAGACGACAACGCAGCATTGATGCATTTATTGGGCGTTGCAGGAATTAGTGGCTGGCCAAGTAGCTACACGTATGCGCCTTTCACGTCCATCAGCACCACAGGGACACAAGGCCATGCGATTTGATAGTCGTGTCACTCCAGTAAAGCTTGACGTAAATAAGACTTTGTACAGTGCCGCAAGGGATGCGCAAGAGCGTCGAGGCTTGACGCACCCCAGCTCCCGTCGCTAAATCTGCCAGTTGAATTTGCTGTGCTGTGCTGAGCAGTTTGTAGCAACCAACACTTTGGTTAGACTGAGCTCAATATAGATGGCACTTTGCAATGCCACCGAGAAGGTGCCAACCGTGGCTGGGACAGTGCCTCGCCACTGCAAGCCCTCAAAGGTCGGGAGTGTGCGTAGACCGCATGCGGGAGGATGTGCACTGTTGTAGTCAGACGATTATTCCCTGTAGTGTACAGTATGCCATGCAACTATAGCTAGTTGATGCCATCAACGTTGATGAGTTAACTCCAACAGCATGGCATGCTGAGCTGGCACTGCAAAAGGCTCCTCCTCACATGCAATGGGTGAGAGCACCGCCACCTGCGCACTTGAACTGCTGGAACTTCTTTCCTGCCAGATTGATCACAGCTTGGCCACAGAGTTGTTCTCAAGATGGATCACAGATTACAGATGCAGCATCCACTGGGCTGTTGTGGGACATGCCAAACAAGGATCATATTATGCCATAAGTGCACGGAGACTCACCGGGCCACTGGATGGCAATCAATACATTGTTTGAATCCTGTGTGGCAACCATTGACAGGTTGTCAATGTGACATAAAGATTGCTGCCGCAACAGCTGAGCAAGCACAGTTTGAAACATGACAACACCAGCAGATCCGGACTATTGGCTGCATCATGTGGGCAAACTGCTGATTATGAGTGCAAATCAGCAACTATGCAGATGTGCTAGACATTATACACACTATACCTCAGATCATGGGCTATGCACTGCATGTGGTATGTTAGAACAATTGTGACTTCAATTGATAGCCAAGGCTATCTCCAAGCTATATACCAGGCAGAAGCAGACTGCTGGACTTCCCCACACATCCAAGTTATTGAAAACTTGAATTCATTGCATGGCCTCTATGGAGGCAATAAAGAACACCCACATCCCTATTGCTAGCTGAAACCTTCAGCTTCTTGAAGAAGCTTAACACAAAATAGGCTATAATGTACATGCCACATATATGAATGAATTCTACTGTTCTTGCTTCACTGTTTATGCACTGTGCTTGTAACAAGACCGAGATGCAGCCTGACACAAGCACAAATGTTGTTGAGGCCCTTCTCTCCCGGTTCCAGCAGCCTGGCCTCCTGGACGGCTTGCTGTCACGCGATGCGCCGGTGCCTTGCTGTGTGGCTTGCTGTGCTGTGCCGCCCTGCCCGCTATAGCTTTCAACAGAGCATGAATTAAATCAGCAGTATGCCCCATGCCATGGTGGCACTGCCACATTGTGACATTATCCAGCAGCCGCTGGATTCTACACTGGCCAGGCACAAGCATGCCATGGTCTAGATACTGAGCACAACAAGCCAACAAGCACAGTACCATCAACAACCAACCTACAACTGCCTCTGTTTCCACACGAAGTACACTGCATACTATCTGATGGGCAACTGTACCAACTCTGCCAAAAGGCTAGCCACCAAAGCTGGCAACACAATTCACACTTTGACACCTGCGATCACGGCTTGGCTGGCAGCACCTCTTGAGACCAGTCAACACCAATCACATTGCCTGCAGAAAGAGCAGCAGCAGCGGCAACAGGTCATGTGTTAGGAACAACGCTACCAGCAACAGCATCATAGCCTATGAGTACAGTACTGCGCCTTAGGTGGCTGCCAAGTGCACATGAGTACCTCACTTGGAAGCGGCTGCACCACCAAGAATTGCCATGATGGCATGCAGACAGCAGCACGAAGCCTGCACCTTGCGCACTGAGCTCTGCAGTAGCAACACGCTGCAGCTGCTGCAGTTGCCAAAGTAGGGTAACTTACCTGCTGCTGCATACTGGCAGACGTATGTTGCCATGCCACAACTTGTGTTGACACCGCAGCCCATCTTGGTAGTATCCTTCCACACCAGCTGTGTGAAATGACCTGTGGCACTGGACCAGCCAGGGTTGTTGAAGTTGTACTGTGACACCTCATTGTACCAGCCATCAACAGCGGCCTTCCAGCTGGGATACCCCCTGAGCAGTGTGATGGGATGAGTCAGAAGTGCCGGAAAGATTCAGAAGGGCCTGAGCACTGAATGCTGATACAAATCAAGCAGGAGTGGTGTTCATGAGGGGGGCTGGTTGAGACAAGTGATACTGCTGTGCTTTTCAGCTGCATCACATCAACAAGGTTCAGGTAAAATCATAGTCCAACACTGAGCATATAGCAAGCTGTCAGCCATGCACGGCCAGACTCTCACCATGCCAGGTTTTCTCCCACCCCCTTGTCTCCTGAGTGCCCTGCCGGGCATCCTGCAGCATACTGCTGAGCCTGAGCAGCAATAGCAGCATCCCACTGCA
This sequence comes from Coelastrella sp. MACC-549, assembly GCA_018290735.1. Taxonomy (NCBI): domain Eukaryota; kingdom Viridiplantae; phylum Chlorophyta; class Chlorophyceae; order Sphaeropleales; family Scenedesmaceae; genus Coelastrella; species Coelastrella sp. MACC-549. Next base: position 196,606 of record JABEVS010000035.1, read on the forward strand.
AAGGTGCAACCTGATGCTTGGCTCTGTAACTGTTGGTGGCAGCCAAGACATCAGCAAAGTCAGCAGGAACTGAGGGGTCCCTGGGTGCAGGCTGTGTGGTGATTGAGGGATTTTGAGGGGTTGTAATGGGACTTTGGGTGCCTGCTGGCGTGGAGGTGGTGGCTGCTGTGTTTGCTGGCATGACCTCCTTAGACCAATCAACGCCCATCACGTTGCCTGTGGGGAGGAAATGTGCATGCAGCAGCAGCAAGATCAACAGTACAACCATGCACAGCAGCAATGATCATCAATCAAATGTACCCATCATGCCTGGAAGAGCAAACCTTTGGCAAAGTGTATGGTTCAATGGAGGTTCTACTGTGTTGTCCAGTGACCACCAAACAGCTGACTGAACCTACAATTGAATATGCAGCAATCAACTGGTAGCCCTATGGTGGGCAGAAGTGCAGACGGATCATTCGTATTGAATATATACAGGGTATCTGCCCTAGCAAGAGTGAAGCACAGAATAGCGCCTGAACTCCAGATGCTCACCTGCTGCTGCATACTGGCAGATGTATGTTGCCCATGCGCACTCTCTGTTGGCAGCACATCCAACTTTGCTGCTGTCTCTCCACACCAGCTGACTGAAATGACCAGTGGCACTGCTGAAACCACCTCTGGCAAAATCATAGCTCTTGACCTCACTGTACCAGGCATCCACAGCATCACTCAGGCGGGAGTAACCCCATGCCAGGTTCTCACCAACTCCTGAGGCGCCTGAGTGTCCCCTTGGGCAGTTTGCAATGTATGCTGCTGCCTGAGCTGCAAGTGCTGGGTCCCACTGCAGGGTGGGTGCCTGATGTAACTGCCTGTAAGTGTTGGTTTTATCTAATGCCTCCTGGAGTTCAGCGCCCAGGGATGCTGGAACTGGAGGAGGTGGTGTGGAAGTGTTTGGTGTGGTGGGTGTGGTAGGGCCTTGTGGTGTTGAGTTAGCAGGTGTGGCAGGTGTGGTTGGAAGCTGTGGGGAGTTTGTAGCTGGATTCTGACCAAGGGTTGGTGTAGAGGGGGTTTCTGGCATTTGGGGTTGGGTGATAACAGTGGCAGGGTCACTGCTGCCATCAGAGCCTGTTGATGCATCTGGAGGTATGTAAAGCCCTCTGTAGTCTGAAGCGCGTGGCAGCACAACATCAAAAATGGGACCTATTGGGGGAATTACTAGGTTGTCACCTGCACCTGACAGACCAACAAACAGTGCAGCAGCAGGAGAAACTGTAGTCAGAAGCCCTTGTTTCCATTACTTATTATCTGCATATGGTGCTTCGGCATACAAGGTTGAAGCAGTTGATGCCAGTTGAAGCAGTTGCTGTTGCTTAGAGAAATTACGCAATGCATGATGCACTTTGTACCACTGCGTGTGTTCAGCGTTCAGCATCTTCTCAAATTGGCAGACCCACTACACAGCCATCAGCTGTAAAAGTATGTGGCAGTAGACCAGGTGTTTGACCTGAGGTCCTGACCTGGTTCTCACCTGGTTGAGGGGTGTTGTCAACTACCCATGGCCAATTTGGGTTATGCCCTGGGGGCGGCTGATTCATGCCAGCTGGTGGTGTTGTTGAAGTTCCATCTGCTCCAGTGCCAGGTGGCAGCTGGCCAGGGTTTTGCTGGGAGGGGGGTGAAGGGTTTTGCCCTACTGGAATTTCAGGAGGTGCGTTTGGGTCTCTGATGTCAGTTGCTGAGCTGCCGTCTCCTCCAGCGAGGAATGAGTCATCCCTTGGGGCGGGTGTAACATCAGACGACCCGTCACCCTGCTGATTTGGCTCTGAGGGTGGCAGCGGGGTCGACCAGGTTGAGTTGTCCGGAGCAGCTGTGTCATCTGCAGTTGTGCTGTCCTTCACCTGATCAGACCAGTCTGTCCCAATCACATTGCCAGGTGGGGAGTACTGGCACACGTATGTTGACCACGTGCAGCCAGTGGCATAGGCACATCCAACTTTTGTGGTTGACTTCCAGACGAGTTGGGTGAAGTGGCCGGTAGCTGGGGACCAGCCAGGCGCATCAAAGTTGTATGAGGTGAACTCCGAGTACCAGGCATCCACAGCGTCACTGAATGAGCGGTGACCCCTGAATGAGCACAACACACCATGAACAGCATGTGACATGCAGAGCGACCATATGGTCATGCAGAAGCAAATTGTCAGGCAAAATACGCTGTCAAGTGATTTGTTAAATTCAGCAAAGGAGGTTGTCTGTGTCAACAGGACTGCACACGATGAATCAGGTGTAGGTCAAACGCTGGCCAACGGCCAAACTTGAACCTCAAGCTGTATCTTTAGCATGGTAATGCATGTGTGCACATGCTTTGAACACCAGTGCCGGTCAGTACTGACGAGTAAACAGATGCACATGTCATTGCGCACAGCACACACACGGTGCAATACGTAATGACATGTAGCTCTCCCCTCTATAAAAATCAAATTTTCATGTGTAAAAACTACTCTATGTTGTTTTTTATGTATAATTTTATCTAGAATCAATTTAACATTACGTATAACGGAAATTTAGCGAGAAAAATGTCTATATTTGAAAATGGAATTTTATTTTTTTACAACGGAATATATTTATACCATGAATTTGCAAACTGTTGCCCATGTTTTACCTTCTATTGTTCCAGCTTCTTTTAAATGATACTTAAGTTTTGTATAAATAAAATAGAGTAGGCATAAACAAAGACGGTGCATTTTTAAATATTTTGAAGAATTTTGTTTGAAAAATTCATAAAGAAACTCAATGACACAGACAGTGTGCATTCTGTGACGTGTGTTCAGCAACTGACAAACAACAGAGCAGCAACAATTGAAAACAGATCAACACCAGCGCACATGCTCACCAGGCCAGGTTCTCTCCAATTCCCCGTGTGTGGGAATGGCTCAGGGGACACCCCTCAGCAAATGAAGCTGCCTGGGCTGCCAGCTCAGCATCCCACATCAGAGGAGATACCTGCAGCAGTTACGCAAGTGCTGGCATCAGCATTGAATGAAACCTGGTGCAACCGTGCAGATACAGGCACACACTATCATTGGTGTGCAGGATATATCTAGACACAGCAACATAGGCATGTGGGTGCTTGATTGTGGCTGACTGTGAATGCAAACACACAACATGAACCCCAAGATCCTGAGCCCAAGCCTATTGTAGGCTTGTTACTTTGACTTGAATCCCAGAACCGCCGCTGTTTGTAGCTTCTGCTGTGATCAGTGTAAACTTTACACCTGCGTAGGTAGCTCAGGTTGTATGGTATGGTATGGAATACTATGGTACGGTATGGTATGGTATGGAATGGTAAAAGAGACTTCCTATCCCAGCACTCACTTGGTGTTTGATGCGGTACTTGTTTGTCTGGTTCAGGGCATCTAACAGCTGAGTGTCAGTTGGCATGCCTGAGCCTGCCGTGGTTGATCCAGCAGCATCACTTGTGGCGTCAGAGCCTTGTCGGTGACCATGCTGAAATGCTGAGCCACGGGAACCTGACAGCAGCCAGGGCAGCGGACATGGCAGTAGCAGTGGCACAGGCAGTAATGCTGCTGTGAGCACCTGTGCACCAACAGCTCAACATCTACTTGAACGTCAAGTTACTGGAACACCTCTGTGGCTTCCGTTGTTCACCGACTGCCGTGACAGCAGCTGGATGTACTGGCAAGTGAAGTGTTAAGTGTGGGAGTCTGAGTTTGCAGTTGCACATCCAACAAGTCAAGCAATGTGGCAAGCTTCAGGACACATCACCAGCAGAGAACTACCAGTGGATTGGCAATGTACCAATAACATGGCTGTGCCTCACTGCCGCACGCTCACCAACCGCACCTATTGGTTGAACATCTTCAGCATCAAATGGTGTATACAGCTGGTCGTGTCCAGGCTTCATCACAGCAGCTGCCAGTGGCGGCATGACCTCCTTGCTCCAGTCAATTGCAGGTCCAACCAGGTTACCTCGTGGAGAGTAGTGGCAGACATACATGGCCCATTGGCATGATGGATTGACAAAACAGCCGACGGCGGTGGTGTCCCTCCAAACCATCTGGGTGAACAGCCCAGTGCTGGACGACCAGCCAGGGTTGTTGAAGTCGTACTGGTTCACCTGGTGCAGCGGAGACAGCAGGTCACAGAGTACCACAGTCAGAGGGTGACAATGACAAGCTGCCAGTGCAGTCAGGGTACATGCAGATAAGCACATGCAGAAAGATTATTGCAACTGCCATGGCAGCTGGCCAGCTCAATATGTAATGCTCATCAATCACACACACCTGGTTGTACCAGTCTGTAACAGCATCATTGAATGTGGCATAACCAAAGCCAATTGCCTCTCCAACCCCTGGCGTGTTGCTGACTGCCCACTGACACGTGCTGGCCCATGCCTTAGCTGAGGCAACAAGCTTCTCATCCCACACCAGGGGAGGTGCCTGGAAGAGCAGGCAGGCAAAGTGTTGCTATTTGTGCAGCAGAGGTGTAAGCCGGCCGCATCATCACAGGGCAGCACTAGCTGCAACTGGCCTACAGAGGAAGTCACCCAGGCTCTGGAGTTGAGGATGTGGCAGCTGATCTGCCAATCATTGACTGACAGACCAGCAGTGGATGCCAGTGGATGCATTTTGTTGGCTACTAGCCCAAAGGCCCTGAATGTCTGACCCACCTGATGGTACCTCCTGTATGCATTGTTCAAGTTGAGCACCTGCTGCATCTCCCAGGTGCTGGGAATAACAGGCGGTGGTGGCTGCACTACAACAGGCTTAGGTGGTGGGTTTGCAACAGGCCTGGGAGAAGGGCTTGCTGGAGGTTTTGGGGCCAGAGGCTTAGGTGATGGGCTTGCCAGGGGCTTAGGTGATGGACTGGTCTTAGTCACAGGTCTTGGGGACGGTGACGGACTTGTTATCCTTGGTGAGGGTGCTGGTGTCACTGGCGGGCTGTTGGGATTTACTGTAATTGCTGGCTTGACTTTCTGAGACCAATCCAGACCAATAACGTTGCCGGGCGCCTTGTACTGGCAGACGTATGTTGGCCAGGAACAAGCTGTGTTCTGTGCGCAACCAAGCTTTGTTGTATCTGTCCACACAATTGCTGTGAAGTGGCCAGCGGCTGAGTTCCAGCCAGGTCGTGTGAAGTCATAGAGGTTGACCTCCTGATACCAGGCATCTACAGCAGCTGCCAGGCTTGGGTAGCCCCCTGAAATGTCACAGGTGACAAAATGGCAAGGTCACATGTTTGCCATGAAACACTCCACACTGCTGAGCTTCAGACTGACGCACTGCCCATGGCAGCAAAGGATACCATCCTGCAGCCCATTGCCCTGTTGGTATGGCTATTATGGTGACTTGCCACGACTGTGCTCAGTGACACCACAACTCACATGCCATGTTTTCTCCAACTCCTGGTGTTCCTGAATGTCCCATGGGGCAGCCAGCAGCCCACTGGGCAGCTGTGGCAGCCACTGAGTCATCCCAGACCAATGCAACAGCCTGTGCTTAACAAAACAGACATCAGCAGTGACGAATGGGAAAACAGCAACAGGGGTGCTCCTATGTCAGCAGCCTCCTGAAGCTTGCAGGACCAACAGAAGCATCCAATCTGGAACAAATAGTTACAACACATAACAACCATTGAGCTGCACAGGACTTCCACACAGATCAAAAACAGTACAATGCAAGTTATGCAGTCAACTTGTGTACCGCCTGTGTGATTGCGGTATCAGCTTTAAGTTGAAGTTCATGTGTGAGCGCTCAGTGGCTTGATTGCATCCTGGATGTGCGCAGTCATCACTAGCAGTGCGGGCTCCCGGAGTTGGCAACTGGCAGGTTTAGTGCAGCAACCAGGCTAGTCGCTAGTCTGGCAGACTGAATGCGCACCTGGTGCCTTTGCCTGTACATGTTGGTCCTATCAAGTGCTGCCTGGTATTCAGGCTTCAGTACTGCAGCTGCTGTTGCTGTTGTGCCAGTAACTTCTGGCTTTGGCACTGCTGCTGCATAGTATGGCTGCTCAGCCGTCGTCGTGCTGACCGGCTTCAGCAGCATGCCCACAGGTCGTGGCACATTGCGAGACCATCCTTTGCCAATGACGTTGCCTGTGGGGAAAAACATAGAGGTTTTTGAGCTGACTCTCTTGGTTCTGTTACATCACTGGCAACATCATTCGCACCACTGAGAAGAACATTTTCCTGTAGGCCTGGGGAGTCCATGCAGGCCATTGATGCTGTTGATGTCTGTGGCTGTCTGTCATATCACAATGATGAGCAACTTGGATGCCTCATCAGCCCACCTGGTGCCTTGTACTGACAGACAAACGTCTTCCAGCTGCATTTGGTGCTGACTGCACATCCCAGGCGTGTTGTTGATCTCCAGATGACCTGAGTGAAGTGACCTGAGCCTGGCTGGTATGTGGAAACAGAGTAGTCGTAATTAGAGACCTGCAAGCATCAATGGAGGTGGGGCACAGCTCTATAATCACACCAAGGCATCCCTGCAGGCCACTACAGGCCCTCAACTGATTGAGCAGCACACGCAGCTTGGAAACCAGGCTGCTAACGCAGCGCATTGCAACATCAAAGCATCACCTGTTACACATCAGCACTGCCACCATGTTGCTGTGGGATGCCCCTCATGTCACGGTATGGCCTGTATGCAGCCAACTATTGCAGCTCACAGTCTACCTGTCACAATCTACATGTCTCACCTCGTTGTACCAGGCATCCACAACTGCACCAAAGTCACTGTACCCCCATGCCATGTTTTCACCCACCCCAGCAGTGCCGCTGTGACCAGACGGGCAGTTGTTGGCATAGGTCTGTGCCTGGGCAGCCAAGGTGGTGTCCCATGTCAGGGCTGGCACACCATGTTGGCCACGGTACCTGTGGAGCACATTACACACGGCTCAGCATGGTGCAGACAATGCCATGAGAAGATGATCAAGGCAAGCCACCAACAGACTGTTCTGCGTGTTGAAAAATGGGGGTGCGTACAGGGAAAACCAGCAACTTTGTTTGACAACACTCACGTTTTCACAGGTCAGCCATTGACACATCACATGCATATCACAAGCATTTCATGCCATGGCAACAACTCACTTGTTATGTCTTGTCAGCGCTAGCTTCTGATCCGTTGACATCTTCCTGCTGCTCACTGGTGGATTAGGTGTCACAGGAGCAGGAGAGTTAGGACTGCTTGGTGGAGGGTGGGCGGGTGATGGCTGAGGGGGTGTACTGGGTGGGGCAGGGCTTGGGGTACTGGGGGTGCCAGGGTTTACTGGGGTGCTGCTAATAGGCAAGACCTGTGCACTCCAATCAACACCAATGATGTTTCCTGGCGGGCTGTACTGACAGACGTATGTTGGCCATGAGCATGCTGAGTTGACTGCACAGCCGAGTTTGACAGTGGACTTCCAGACAACTTGGGTGAAGTGACCGGTGGCGGTGCTCCAACCAGGGTTGTTGAAGTCGTACACCTTCACCTGCAATGTGTGGAAGAACAACTTGTGCTTTGTGGCATAAAGCTTTGATGAGCACCATCAGCTCATAATGTGTATGCTCAGCATCAGATGATGCCCCACAAAACAGAACAGCCACCATGTGCGCACTTTGAAGGATTCTGGGGGTTGGCTGTCAACACGAAAGAGTGCCGTCACAGCAGCCAGCAGCTTTATCACACACGTCCATGTGGCTTACCTCATTATACCAGGCATCCACGGCATCAGACAGACTGGCATAGCCCCCTGGTGAATCACAAACACATACAGCTGTAGAATCTCAATACACAACATGCATACAATAAGCCGTTATGTCATGTCTCACTCATACATAGAAGTCTTAACACACGCCAAAAGAGAGACACCTCTCTGAACAGCATCGCCAGCTGCTGTATGTTGTCAGGTTATAACATCAGATCCAACCCACATGATGTGTGCATTCCATGCGCAGTACGGAAGCGGGTGTACTAACATGCCATGTTTTCTCCAACTCCTGCTGTTCCTGAGTGTCCATTGGGGCAGCCAGCAGCCCATGCCTGAGCAGTAGAGGCGATGGAAGTATCCCATTGCAGGGCAGGAGCCTGGTGCAGGGCCCTGATGAAACGACAACACTGGGTGGGTTCAGAACAGCTCAACAGCGTCTGACAGCATCCATAGCTACCAACTCATTCTAGGGCACATGTGGAACATTCAACTCCTTGCATTGGCACCAGCTACTGCTGCTGCCTTTCTGACACTGCCTGTGGGTGACAATCACCTAGAACAAGTGAAGTACACTTTGACCTTGGTATGCAGTAGCCCACCTATACATATTGTGCGTGTTCAGGGCCGCCTGCAATTCATCTGACAGCAGTGCTGCTGCAGCTGGCTGTGCAGGGGCAGTCAGAGAGATGGGGGCACCATCACTGGTAATAGGGATGCCAACACGAGCCCAAAAGGCTTTTGGCACATCAACAGGCAGGACAGGCTTGTCTACTGCTTCATAGTCAGGCTGCATGTTGGCTGCAACAGGTTTTGGAACAGCAGCTGTGGCGGGTTTGACCTCAATTGACCAGTCCTCGTTGATGACATTGCCTGCAGCAAGCATGGCCTATTCAGCACATGCATTGACTGGCGTAGAAAGGTGCAACGCTGAGGTCAGACCTGTCACACTTGGTGCATGTTGCTGTTGGCATGTGCACAAGCATGTTGCAAGGCAGTCAACATTACCAGGTACATACTGAATATATATCAATAGGTAGTTAGATACAACACCACACCTGCAGGGTAGTAGAAACAGGCCACTGTAGGCATGCTGCACCCATGTGCTACTGCACAACCCAACCTTTGTGTGCTGGCCCACACAATTTGTGTAAACTGGCCAGCGGCTGCAGAATAAGCGAGTGCTGCAAAATTGTATTGGCTGACTGTGCTGTACCAGGTATCAACAGCAGCTGCAGCATCCGGATAACCCCTGTTGGGAAGGGCATTTAAACAGTGCAATGCAGCAGACAACCTTGTTAACATACTGTAGAACTTGGTGGTCAGTCCACAGCAGGTGATCCAATGTAGGATGTCACCACCTTGAGGTCTCAGGCCAGAATCACACAGCTACCAATGTCGCACCAGGTCAAGAGTTCCTGTCACACACAGCGGCTGATGAATGGTCCTGCTTCTGACCAGCAAGGCCAGTTGTGAACTCACCAGGCAATATTTTCTCCCAGTCCTGTTTTGCCTGCACTTCCCATTGGGCATGATCGGGCAAAATCAGCCGCCTGCAATGCCAGCTGATCATCCCACACAAGTGGACTGGACTGGTGCTTGCGCCTGCGATTCAAACCATAATAGACCTGTCAGTGGGGTGGTTATGGGTTGAATTGGGAGGTAAGCACTGCTGAACACAAGAACAGCTGTGCTAGCAGCTGCAACATGATGTCACAATCGAGAGCAAGCATACATCAGTTCACCTGTACAGGTTGTGTCTGTCCAGCACCTCTGCAAGGTCACTTGATAGGCCACTAGGTGGAGCTGCAGCACCTGTCTGACCAGCAAGAGTTGGTGTGGCAGGACCTGTGACTGGCTGGTTGGTAGGAGCAGGAGTGATTTGATCAGCCTGACCAAATGAACTTGCATCCGAAGGAGCAGCAACAGATGATGGCCGCTGCTGTTGCTGCTGTTGCTGTTGCTGGGTGACGGGGATGTTGCTGAAGCCACCTGGCACAGCGTATGTGCTGACACCATCAGACGGCCGAGCAACAGCAGCAGATTGAGGGACGTAGACAGTCTGCTGAGGCACATATGTGGGCTGTTGGGCATATGCCGCTGCCGCGTACATCTGACCTGTTGGTGCATACTGCTGCTGTGTTGCAACATACTGCTGCGCAGGCACAGGATAAGTCTGTTGACTAGCAGCCTGTTGCACAGGAACATACGCAGCAGGTGCCGCCTGCCCATATGGTACACCAGCAGCATACGCAGTAGCAGCTGGGTGCAGTTGGTCAGCAGCTACGTATGCAGTAGTGCCTTGTGCAGTTGTCACAGGAACATACGCAACAGGGGCTGCAGTGGGCTGCACTGCCTGTGCTGCCGGGTAGCCTGAGTTACTGCTTAGGTCACCGAGTAGTCCTCCTAACAGGCCAGCTGGCTTCTGAACTGCTGCTGCTGCTGGCTCTGCTGTACCAGGAGCAGCAGTAAGGGTGTCAGTGGATGGTTGACCGGTAGGCTGGCTGGTGGTTGCAGTTGTGGTGGTGGTGTTACCAGAGTTGCCTGTGGTGCTTGCCAAGACAACTCCAGATGGCACATACTTCTCCAGCACATTGATGGGGACGTACTTCTTGACAACTCCTGCAGGAATCTGCAACTGCCAGCCCACAATGGTCCTATCAACCTGGTTCACTCCCTTGGTGGTTGGCTCCAACATGCTCAGAGTGTCTGCATCGAGATACTTGGCCAGGACATCCTTTGGCAGAAAGGACTGCAACACGCCTGTAGGAACATACTTCTGCCAATCGTGCATGACCACACTCTGGCCAGGTTTGGGCACATAACCAAAGTTTTTGAGCTCTCCATACTGAGGGGCTGGTAAACCACGAGTAGTTTCACCTGACGCACCGCAAAGCATGGCCGATTCAGCCATCAGACAGGAAAATGGTGCACACACCCAGTGCTGTGCCAAAATTATGAAAACAACTCTCAGACCTTGCCCCCGAGGTGCTCGACATCGGGGTTATGGATCACAGCAGTAGATCTCATCAAGCTCTACTCACAGTACCACATGGATGCTGACCCAGCAGCACTCTGCTCAGCAGTTGACATCTGAAGTAACATCTGGTGCTGACATGTGGTCAGTGCCTCGAAGATGGCTGATTAAATACTCACCTGTTGGGTCATAGCTTGCATAGCTTGGTTGTCCATCTGCCCTTGTGCCTGTCACCCACTGAGCGCCAGGGGCTTTCACCTCTTGTGTCCACAGGCTGACGTCAACACTGCCACCATAGTTCACGATGTTACCTGTGCAGCAGGGTGCAGGGCCACATAAAGTTGTCAGGCAGTGGGCAACTGCAAGATGCCAATTGCATTGGGGCCTGCATCATCTATGGAGCCGGTATACTGAGACAGTATGCTGAACATGACTCTTCAGAGGAAAACAATACGTGGCAAGCATTGTTTTCCCCTAAACAGTCATGTTCAGCATGTCATATCACTTGGAGGCAGTCATGATCATCATGACAAATCATGCTGATGATGATGCAGTGCCAAGATGACATCAGATTTCACATAATGGTGGTGTGATCATCGCCTGGCAGGGAGTGGCTTACCCGCGGGGGTGAATTGACAGATCCAGGTCCTGAACCTGCAGCGTAGGTTGGCCGCACAACCAATTTTGACGGATGAGTCCCACACCAGCTGGCTGAAGTGGCCGGTGTTCTCGGCAAATCCTGGTCGGTTGAAGATGTAGAACTGGATCTGCAGGAGGCAACGGCACCCATGTCAGCAGACACTGAGCACACAATGTTGAACAGTTGGCAGACAGTTGTGATGGCACAGCAACCAGAGTTGCTGGGTGAAGGTGAGCCTGAAAGACTGCTTGCTGAATCCTATGGCGCATACCAAGCATATTCCTGCTGACGAATCTGAGAACTGTGGTTGAGTTCTGTGTACTTCTCACACACTGGCTGACCCACCTCATCATACCAGTCCCGCATGGCGTGATTGAAGTCGTTGTGGCCCCAAGCCAGGTTCTCGCCGATACCCTGAGCCCCTGAGTGGCCATTAGGGCAGTACATCACAAAGTCGTAGGCATTCCATGCAAGGTTCCAGTCCCAGGCCATGGGTGCAGCACCATGTCTGTATCGCAACTCATTGTGCTTATCCACTAGCCATTGCATGATGGGCTCTGGCGGTCCGGTAGTCCTTCGTTGCAGGAGTTTCCTGCCCATTGGGTTAAATGGGGAGGGCAGCCTTGATGCAATGGCACCAATAAGGCCTCTGCTACTCATGGCATCTGCAACATAGGCAGTACAACGTGAGCAGTGGACACCAAAGGCAATAACGCCAGATAGGTTGGAAAAAAATGCTAATTATCTTTCAATGTCCTGCATGCACAACATCAGGATTTGCGCACGCATGCTCGACGCAGGAAACTAGCCTGGAACGTCCGATACACAGTCAAGCATGGCATCCGCTGCCATGATACAGTCCAGCATTGTATGAAAGGGAAGATGGGATACAATAAATTGAATGACGAGCGACATTCTGTCAGAGAGAGCTCTGTGCCAATGGTACTGCTGTGACCGTACCTTGCGTATCACTGCCAATGATCAGTATGGAATCAAGTGCAGGGACTTCAGATGCAGATATAATACTGATTAAAGTGGTAGCTAGCAAAGCAACAAGGAGGAGCCGTGTCTTCTTCATGGTCCACGTCTTCACAGCATAACTCTTAAGACTTTATGGTGGGATAGCAGCTGTTGGTTGGGAGTAAACGTGTGGGCCACGTTTGCATGAGCGATACATGGTATCAGATAAGTGCCAGAGCACAGCACGCGGTCCAGTTGGTCATTGACCGCTATCCGACGGGGTGACACACGGAGTGACAGGTGCCTGGGTTAATTCCATTGACCTGGCCACTGGGTCGTGTGGGATCTACTCGATAGATAGTGCGCGAAAACGCACCGCTGATAGCACGGTGTGGGCAGCACGTGCGCACGAATGAGGACGTAATCACGGCTGCCAGAGCACGTTTGTCCGTCCAGCATCAAGAGCCATTACACCAAACGAATGCATGATGACAGGCAGTTGGCAAATCAACAACAGCAAGCACTATCACAGACAAGGGTGCAGTAAAAGAACATGAAGAGCCTGCAGCAGAAAAAAGACAGGCATGGACATACAGAACTGCCATTGACAGCAGACACAGTGACAACGAAAAAAGGCGAAAGCACAACAGTGCTCTGAAAGCCATAGTACGCACCCTACTGCTGCCATTTGAGCCATGCATAGTGCTTCATGCCTGATCAGCTGCACTGGCACGACCCACATGTGAGATGAAAGGACACACAGCGGTACACAGTGAACTGTTCCTGCCACTTGCAGCCTCGAGCTCACCAAGACCTCACGCAAAAGGGTTGCCCAAATCCTCACTGGCTGGTGGTGCAGCAATGGCGGGCATCCCATATGGTACTGCACCACCACCAGAGGAAACTCCAGGCGCCCTGGCGCTGTACATACCAGCCATACCAGCATACTGCAGCTGTTGTGGCTGCATCATGTATGGCTGCTGTGCCACAGGCGCTGGGAACAAGCCACCAGATGCACCATATGGAGCTACTGCACCTGGCATCTGCATCATTGCATAAGGCAGCTGCTGCTGCTGCTGCTGCTGTGGTGCAGGAGGAGAGGTGACTGCACCTGCTGATGGAAGATCTTTCTTCAGGTCTACCAAGTCAGCGAATGCATTTTCCTCTGTCACTCCAGCCACAGTGGTGTTGGCTGTCCAGCTAGGTGATGTAGGAGCGGCCTGCTGCTGGGGCTGCTGCTGCTGCCACATGGATCCTGTGGTCCCAGCAGCAGCATAGCCCCCTGGCAGCATCATGCCATTGATGGCAGTACTACCAGCAGGCATACCAGGCAGTGTTTGCTGGGGGTAACCCTGTGGCCTCATTGGCCCATATATACCTGTAGCTGCCTGCTGCTGGTTGAGCCAGACCATACCTTGCTGCTGCTGCTGCATCTGCCAAAGGTGATGTTGCTGTTGCTGCTGCAGCATGAGCTGCTGCTGCTGGGGCATGCCATACCCACTGCCCAGCATCATGTTGTGAGGCATGGGCTGCGGCTGTGCACCACCTATGCCTGGAGCTGGGCGCCATACGCCCGCTGCAAGTGGCGCCGTTTGCAGCTGCTGGGGCAGCTGCGCCATTGCTGGCTGCTGAAACGGAACCGTTACTGCAGCAACAGGTTGTGGGTATGCAAAGTCCGCAAAGAGGTCCTGCGATTAACGACAGTATCCAAACAATATCAAGCAGGGAGACAGACAGCAGCTATTCAATGTATGTACCACTATCACAGAGCAAAAACCGACCAAAGCTTTCGCAGCAGTGAAACAAACAACCTGGCCATCTGCTTTTGCATTTGCTGGCCTGCTGTCAAACCCACAACGCACCGCAGCAAGCTCCTTTGCTGGTGGCTTCCCTCCCTTATGGCTACCAGATGGTGTTGCTGGTGCAGAGCCTGCTGCTGGTGCGGTTGCTGAGGGGCCGGCAGCAGTGCTGCTGCCAGACACTCCTGCTGTTGCTGTTGGGGTTGCAGCTGCTGCAGGTGCAGGGCTGCCACCTGTGGCTGCTGGCGCAGGTGCTGCACTTGTTGCAACAGCAGCAGGAGGTGGAGGTGCAGCTGGCGTTGTGGCAGCAGCAGGTGGTTTTGGCTCTTCTGAAACTGCTGGAAATGCATTGTTTCCAAATGCATTGTCCCCAAAGGTTGCCCACTGACTGCCAGAGGAAGAGACGGTGGAGGCTGCAGCTTGAGGTGTGGCGGATGCAACAGGTGTATCTTCTGCTGGATTTCCTGCTGCAGGGCCATCAGGAGATACACCAAAGGCAGGAGCATCTCCAAAGGCATCCCAGCCATTGCTGACAGCAGCTGGTGCTGCAGGCACTGCTGAGCCTGCCCGGCGCGGTGCTGCTTGCTGCCCAAATGAATCAGACCCAGCTGTTCGCTGTGGTGGAACTGCTGGGGCAGCTGCTGCTGATGGTGCTGCTGAGATGGGCTGCATGGCAGGTGTTGTCAAAGGAGCCTCAGGGGCTGCGAACGGGTCAAAAGCTGGGGAGGGAGGCGGCCTGCATACAGAAGCAGCAAAGGATACATGCTGTGGGTAAGCAAATTGGGCCACCGCACACTTGTCTGGTGCCTGGGGACAACCTGCAGCTGTGCAGCAAGACTCACTAGATGCATGAGCCGCTGAGAGGCTCACTGCACATTGAAGCAGCTGGTAACCAGGTGGTCAGAGTTAGATGACGACAAGCCAGCACCACTTGTATTTGAAACGTACTTGGGAGAGGCCTGAGCGCCTGCTGCTGCTGCTGCTGGTGGTACTCCTACCACACTGCCTGCTGTGCTGGTGCTTGCACTGCTGCTGGCGTGTTCGCCCGTCAGCTTTGGTCCCACATGCAGCACTGTTGCCCTGTCACCCAGCAAGTCCCGCATGTCTCTCACTGGAGGGCTGCTGCTGCTGCTGGGCAGTGGCAGTCCACGACCACCTGTTGGGGTAGCTGCTGGTACTGGGGATGACAAAGCACCAGGCACTGGTGATGGTGCCACTGAGCTCTGCACATTGATCATGTAACAATGTAATTAGACTGAGCAGGTGCTCAATCATGTGTCACCAGTGAGCCGTGCAGAACAAAGTATCCAGTTGAACATGCATGTATGCATGTGTGCACGAAGAACGCCTCCAGCTGCAGATCCACAGCTGGCTGGACTTGTGATTTCCATCATCATGCTGAAGCAGTGATAGTGTCCAGCGTGTCGAGGCAACTTACATGTCCAGCCAGCTGTGATAATCATCCTATATGGCCCTTTCCAGAACGAATTACCTCTCGTGAAGAACCCATGCGTTTCAAGCTGCCAGCAGGGCTTGCCAAGGCAGCTGGTGTTGCTGCTCCAGACCCATCCTGGGAGCGGCGGGGCACAGGAGCATCAGCACTGAAGAAGTGTTTGTCCATAAATACAGTTTGTACCCAGATGCGTACACGCTGGGGGCTCCTGCAGACGCAAACGTATGTAGACTTCTGTCAAGTAAGCAGAAAGACCCTCATGCTGCCTTGGAATGTGCACGTGTGCGGGCGTCAGAGTTCTGCATGGAGCAGGCAAGGCGTCAGTGTTTGTGTTCTACAACCCACCTATCAATCGGCTTGCATAGGTCCTTATCAGGGGTGTACCGAGCTAGGTACTTGTATGCGGCGACCTGCAGACAAGACGGATCAGCAACCCAGTATGTCTATTACTTGAGCTGTAGAAACGACACCCGCATGATCACAAATGAATGGTCAGCTTCAACTCCCACCTGGTTCCCGCCTTCCTTCATGTGCTCTACTTCCTCTGCCTTGTAGTCTGCTAAGGTAACAGACTTCACCCTGTGTCCGAACTGCATGCTGCAAAAGGCATGGTTGTTCAGCTCAACTGCAGGGCAAGGCGTGCTCACCACTGAAGTGAACAATTGTACTTACTGTATCCCGGAACATGAAGTGCACACGAAAATGCTGAACTGAGGAACGTAATAGGTGGTTCCCTGCGAACACAGTGAGCGTCTTTCAGTCATCTAACCTTCAACACCAGACAATGCCACGTACTGCGGACAACGCAACGTGGTAAGGCGTACTTACCAAGCTTTCGCAGTTGAAGCATCTCTTATTGTCGGGGGTACTACGTAACTCAGTAACTTGCTGTGCAAGCTTCTTGGCAAGAAGCCCACTCATTCTGCTAGGCTACCCCGAAAGGTTACACACCCTGCACAACATTTAACAGATCAGCACCATCAACCACAAGGAGGCACTGCTGGCCGCTTACCTCGAGACTGGCCAGTGGTTGAACATGAAAAGGCGCAACGGTTGGATGAAAGGCCACGTTGAACGTCCGACCGCTGAGCAATGCGTTTACGACCTCGTGTATCTAACGGCAAACGTGGCTATGGGAAAACGCGTGAAGGTCGCCTCATAAAACCATTTGGAAAACTACCTGTCGCCTTGGCATACTCAGAGCACCTTGTCACCGCCTCCTGATGCGGATCAGTCAACTAAACACCATTTACAAATAGCCACGGCTGTTCAGCAGCAGTCTACGTCCTGCATGCGTTGGAACGCGACCAGCCTACCTGTACAGTAGTGTGGGCACCCAGCAGGTGGGAGCTAAACAGGCTGCCCAGTAAGGATCTCAGCGCCCCCCCTCCCCCGCAAGCACTACTCAGCCACGTTTGGTTGGTGCTAGTCGGCCTTGACTGTTGAGCCTGTGTAGCACTTGCTTGCCAAGTCCTCGGCAGTACCAAGCTGGCACCGGTGCCAGGTACCTTTCTGACTCTTTGACATCTGCTGTGTGATTCTGCAGGCAGCCACAGCAACAAGCTGCAGAGCAGAAGCAGCAAACCTTCATGGCGACTCAGGAGGCCAGCGAGGATTTTGACCTGTCCGGTGTCAACGCTTCAGATGGTGATGATGACTTTGACTGGGCTTCATTAGACGAGCCAGAACAGCAGCCAGCATCAGCGAAAGCGCCGACCGCCTTCACTGCCAAAGCTGATGCCATCCCATTCCGGAACACAGCAGCGTTACCAGTTCTGCCACCTGCAACTGTAACAGGTGGTGCTATCTCTGGCACATCCGCAGCACAAATTCAACCAGCTGCAGCAAGCACTCGGCCATTGGCAGCAACAACATCAATGGCAGCAGGCAGCAGGCGCTTCCAGTCTCCTGTTGCCGGTGAACGTGGCTTCTTGGGCACAAAGGCCACCCCAGCAGGCGTGCCCACATCAGCTGTCAGACCTGCAGGATATGGCGGAGCAGCAGGCTCACCAGCACCAGCTGCCAGGCCAGCAACAGCCAGCATACCCAGCCCTGCAGCACCATCACCACCAGGCAGGGCCGGTCCTGCTACTTCCACAGTCGCACCACCTGCCCCAAGGTATTCAGCGAGGCCAGCTGCAGCTGCAGCCAGTCCAGCAGCAATAAGTTCTACCCCAGCCAACTCTGCAGCAGCTCAGCAGCAAGCACAACCTGCCACACCCCAGCATGATCAGCCGCCTGCAATGCCTGGGCAGGCCACTGCTGGTCACTCTCAAGCAGCACTGAAGCCACAAACGCCTGCTGGTGCTGTATCGCAGGCTGGCGAACAAGGGGTCTGTCAGCAAAGTGACACTGCAGGTCCTTTGACATCTGCTGGTCAGCCTGCAGCAGCAGACAAAGCAGACCCAGCTGCAGAGACAGGAGACCCAGCAGCGGTGCAAATTGCTGGGCTTGTTTTGGTGCACTCTGTCACATCTCCACAGGCAGCAATGGAACATTCCCCTCCTGCAGCTGAAGCAGCTAGCACTGCCAGCAGGAGCAGCAGCAGCAACAGTGTCAGCCAACAGCGGGGCAGTGGTGGTTGGGGCTGGGGCCTTGGTGGCCTGAGCAGTAAACTGCAGCAGGTTGCCCTTGGAGCAGCTAAGGACTTGCAGGAACTCACTGCCAGTGTTCAACAGGTGCGGATGATGGTGCATCGCTTAGTAAGGCACTGCAGCTTTGTGGCGTGTGCCACACAACATCAGGTGGAGCCAGCAGGGAGTTGTCTGTGGCATGCTTATGAAGGGGACCAATGGACGATGGTCGCCTCGCAACCAGTCTGCTGCTATGTTGCTGTTACCTGATGTGTAGGCTGTTGCTGAGGTGGTCGCTGCTGATGATGTGTCTGAGGTTGACAAGCTGTCAGCCTACCAGCCTCATCCCCCCCGGCCCCCTCCTGCATCATCTGAGGCCAGCACAGCACCCCCGGCAGCAATGGCCGCCAGCAGGGACAGCCAGGGCCAGTTGCCAACAATACACGAGCCTGATGTTCCTGAGGGAGGTGAGGGGGAGTAACAATATTATCATGTGTGTTGGATGTGTCACTGGCTTGTGGTGTTACTATGCGCTGCTGTCAGCACGAACCTTGAATGCGCAAAGGTAACCCCTTGTCTCTGGCTGGATGCCAGGTACACCGCATGTGTTCCACCCATTGAGGTGCTTGTCGTGCCTTGACCTGTGCGTCTTGCAGCGACCACCTGCACTGCTGACTGGCAACACGGCACAAAGCAGCTTCAGCTTGTGCTCTGAAACGGGCGCATCCAGGGTGATGGGGTTGACAACAGATCGTGCCTCTACTTCTGCTGGTACCCCCCCTCTGTTGATGCAGATGCAGAGTCGAGTGTGCCTGCTGCTGCCGCTGCTGGGGCGCCTGTAGCTGCTGCTGACTCTGAGGAGATGAGGCGGCTGCAGGTGCTGCACAGACTGCAAGGCCAGGACACACAGCTGGAGACAGGACTGAAGGTGAATGACGCTGATCCTGCTGGGCAACAGTTGATACTGGTTGCACAGGATATAGAGACAACACACTTCTGATGAGTTCTTGTGGCAGCAGACGGCTCATGCCTGCTGGCCTTGCTGACCAGTGGCCCCCTGTCCATCAGCTGATGAGCGACCTCACTCGCCCCCAATGGGCGCCTGTTGACCCCAACAAACACCGGTTGCCTGCCCATTATGTACACAACACTTGACTTCTGCAATGTTGTGAAGGTTTTTGGTTCCTGGCAACACTTACTGTTTGCAGGTGATTGATGATCAAGTTGACATGCTGGCTGCAAGTGCAGCTAAGGCCCTGGGATCCTTGTGGGGAGGTTTCAGCAATGTGGCGAAAACAAGCTGGACTGTGGGACAAGCACTTACAACAAAGGTGGGACAGAAGGTGCCGTCAGGTCTGCCAGTGTTACCACCATGGCCTCATCCAGCGATAACTTGTGAACACCTTTGTGCTGGTCGGCAAACTTCCTTGTCAGCTGACTATTGTCATCAAGTCAGGGCTGCCCTGGTTGCCATTCATCTGTTACTGCATGTGCTATGTGACTGTTATCAGGTTGAGGCTGCTGCCAAGGAGGTAGCCAAGGAGCTGGTGGTGGGGCTGGAGGAGGGAGCAGCTGCAGTTGCACCTGTCACCACGCTGGCAGAAAGGCTAGCAGCAACAGCTGAAAGGGGATTAGAAGTGAGTCTTTCTACGGCATGTGACAGCAGAGTGCATGCTGTGGTGAGGGAGGCATTCATGCATCTGGCAGTACAGGAGCAACTACAGCCTGCCGACGCCTGATCAATCCTCAGGCTCAGCTTGCAGTTGTATCGAATGGTAAGAAACTGTCGTTTATTTTTGTTGTCCTGCTTTGTGTTGTCTGCAGAGTGTTGGTCGTGTTGGGGCATCACTGCTTGATCCTGCATTCTCCCCAGCCACTGCTGCTGGTGCTGCACATCATCACCACACCCCCTCAGACTGGACTTCGACGTTTGACAGCTGCTTTGAGCTGTATGGAGGCAGCCAGGCAGCAGAAGAGCTGGAGCAGCTCAGCAGCGAGTGTGCTGCAATATGCAATAGGTGAGTGTGCCGTTCATGCAGCCTGACAGAATTTGGCAGCATGGTAGAGTGTCTGTTGATGCAACCAGTCAGGCTGCAAGGACACCTTCAGGTAAGCGGTGCACTTGCAGCATGTGACATGTACAGGACTTTGGTGTGCCGCCAGTACTTCAGCTGTGTATTCAAAAGAAGCACAAGAAAAATGCTCTTCATACAGCAGCACACTTCAAGTGCGCAATGGTGCAGGGCCCGTGCGAGACTACAACAGGAGCACCGCGAGCAGATTGACCGCACTCTAGCACAGTTGGTACCAGCTTTTGACCTTCGCAGCCAACAGCAGCAGCAGCAGCTGCAACAACAGCACAACTCAGCAGAGGATGATAACGCGCCAAATCAGCAACAAGAGCAGCAGCAGGTGGTGGTGGAAATGAGTGAGGCTATGCAAGATGGCCTTGAGCACATGTACCTACCAGTAGCAGCACTCTGTAACAAGGGAAAGCACAAAGCACTGCAGGTGCAGCAAGAAGCTGGGTCAGCGGCAGCAGATGCTGTTGCTGCTGACAGTGCTGCTGCTGGTGGTGGTGTTGACCAAGGTTCAGGGGCAGAAGAAATTGAAGGACGAGATGAAGCTGAAATTCAGCCAGCAGCAGCACCACCGTCTGATGCAACCAGCAGGGTTAAAGAGGACAAAGCAGACCAGGTGGCGCCTAACAGCAGCAGCAAGGTTGAGGCTCTTTTGACTCGAGTGCTGTCCAGCCTGCAGTCTGCTGCTGTGAAGAGCCTGGCTGAGGTGTCAGCTGGCCAGCTGATGATGATGCTGGCCCTGGGCAGGAGTGTAGCTGCAGTACCCAGGTGAGAGTTGTGCTTGTTCTGGTGCCTTGCTCCTTAACTTGAAGCCCAGAACTGCTGTTGCCTGTTGCTGCCTTTTATTGCTGCCTGCTATTGCTGCCTTTCTTCAGTACAGTCGCATACTGCTTCACAGGGTCGACAGCCGCATCTCAGACGACAGCCAGTGAGGACGCATGTTGTGCTGCGCAGGTATGGCAAGCCCCTTGATGATGGTTTGGAGTGGCCTGCTCAGCCTGATCAGGTGGCAGCTATCATGAGGCAGCAGGTGCAGATGATGCTCGATGACACCCAACAGCTGGCAGGTACCTTCAAGGCTGCTGCTCCTAACGTGCTGGCTGTGCTGCAGGAAGCATGCAGCAAGGTTGCAGCAGCAGCAGGGGCTGGGTCAGTGGTTGCTCGGCTTCTGAGCAGTGAGGCAGCACAGCAGCAAGCGAGTATGGTTGTTGAGGAGGTTGCTGTGGACTGCAACACAGCTGCAAGGCATCTGACAGATGGCTTCAGCAAGCTGTTGTATGTGGTGCTGCTCAGCAGCTTGCATCAAGCTGGCAGGCCGGGCGTTGGTGGTGGGCTTCCCGAGATGACTGCAGGATGAACGAGCCAACATGTCTTGATCAACCTAACACAAGTAATACTTGATACCATCAGCTATAGCAATTACTGCCAACAGCCCCGGCCCGGTGTTTCGCAGGCGGATTGTCCCATCATTTATCACCATCTTCAATTACGACCTGATCTGATCAGATCAGGTCTTACTCATGAGGAACACCTGGCTGGCATATGCGGGCAGCCGTCACCACTGGCACGTATGTCATTATAACATGCATGCTACCTATTATATCACAATGATTATTGCAATGTTGATGGATGATCAGGTCGATGAGGCAATGTGCTGTGCAACATGTGCAAAAGGTCGAGCATATGCATCTGTCAGATTTAGTCATCTGAATGAAGAAGCTTCTTTAAGAGCAACCATAATAAGGTTGCGCAATATGCCCTTGCCGGCCACAAGCCTTGCCCTGAGGGGCCCTTGGGAAGATGAGATAGATGACTCATACTATGTCCTTCTGAGAAGGACATTGGAGCATGATCACAGAAGTGACAGCTGCACATCCGATGTGCAGTCCCCCGGGGGGACCCTGCATACAGGCAAGCTGTTATTTTTCCACCTGCATATTGCGTCCAAATGTGTTTGTTCCTTGAAGAATGATTCTTTGTCAAGGTGAGACATGGCATTCGTGAACCCCACCCTTGTAATTACTAGGAAGAAAAAAGGATGGAAAGGGCTATTCCGGTGCAAGGCCCTGCTCATGCAAACCAACTGAGCTATCAGGATAATCATCACCTAGTAGCTAGTAGCTTAAGTTAGCTACTAATTGGTCCACAGGATCTATTGATGATGGCACCTTGATCATCAGGTGATGCACCACTTACTATTATGCACTAAGTGCTGGTCAACGCCAAGAAGCCTGCAGCTATAGCAGGCACTGCTACACACCTTACTGCAATCAAGAATGCAGTGGATCCAAGGAATGTTGAAGACCAACTTTGTAGTACATGCATGGGAGAAGGTTGAGGTAAAATCTCAACAAAATGTTGTGCTGATCAGCACTCATGCGTGTTTACTTATCCCATGTATCACTCCAGTCATCAAAAGTTGAGCCATACTTCCTCCTGAAATCATCTTGTGAACAACTGAGCACATCCAGCAGAGACATCCCACACAGAGTTTCTCTGCCTGTGTCCACTAGAAACTGCAGTTGCTGCACTGCCTCCTGACTGGCTGCCAACAGTACCGACAGCTCAACATCATCAGCACGCTGCAGCTCATCCTTCCAGGGTTGGTAGGCAGCAGCACATGACTGTACTTCACGCATGCGGACCTGCAGCACCAGCACGTCAGTCATGACAACACAGTCCAGCTGACCTGTGGCAATAGCGGGCGCTTGATGACGTCTAGCAGCGCACGCATCAATACTGCATGGGTTTAATCTCTGTCACAGCTGTGCACAGGCTGTGCGCAGGTTACCACTGATAAACTCATCATGAGGTTAACAGTAAGGATTACAATCCTTTGACACATGCATCTGTCTGGCAGAACTGGAGTATGTGGTTAGGATTCATGTCAGCACATCCAGAGAGTGTATTCCCACGCTGCTCACCTTTGCCATTGCCAGTCTGTTCGGTGTTGCCAGTCTGCACAGCAGCCACACCAACAGCCGTCCTGTGTGACAGCCTTTCTCAGCCACCACCTGCGTCCCCCGCGGCACTGGTGCACTTGCCTCTTGAATTCCATCACAGTGTGATTGACCCGCAGCCCGGGATTCTACCAGGCCTAGTAGCACTGACAGGCTGCGCAGTTGCGCCTGGACCCACACTGGCTCATACAGCAATATGGCTGACAGACCCTTGCACTGCTGAGGGTCCAGCTCACACAATAACTGCCTGCAAACATGATGGCATAGCAGCCTGAGGTCCTGGCAGAGCAACACCACTGATGAAGTGGTTGGAGCATTGCTCCCCCCACTTGAAGGTGATGATGCAGTTATGCTGCAGTCTGTATGTCCTTTCACATGAGCAGCTCTGAAGGCTGCATGCACTGGGTGGGACCCCATGAAGGAGAGAGAGAAACTATGCACAGCACCTCATGGGTAATCTCTGTAGAGGGTGTGCGTGGCAGGTGGGCTGAAGCACCACCAGCTTGCACGCCTCCTGTCTCCCACTTCACCCAAGGGTGTGGGTGGGATGAATAAATTCTCCTGTATTTGAAGGCGATTGTGTTTTCTGTGGCGTTTTACTCTGCACTGCCAGCCTGGCAAACAGACCGGGTCATTTCAGATATGTCCTCCATGCGCTGGCATGCAGATGGCTATCTGATGTGCCCGTTGTTGAAGGCGTGCTTGGCAAAGCTTCCGGACCCGATCTGGGCGGTCCCATGAATGATGATGCCTGCCTGGCAAAAGTCCTGAGCTCAGCACATGTTCTGAGCAGCAGCAGCATTGCATCGTTCATGGGCCCTGGCCTAAACCCTCAATCATGTTAGTGTGTTTGACATCTGACAGTAATCAGCAACCAATAAAATCATGGGGAGTTACGTGGCCTCCTGCTTGAATTTTGAAATCTGGCTGGCATTGCGGTCGCCGATGCCCCACATACCGTGGTGACACCCCTGCTGTGTCTGCCAGCACTTTCAGTTGAGGCCAGAGGAGGCTGCCTCGCCACTCCAGCAGGCGCGGGTAGTGCTGCACTACTGCTGCCACTGCTGCTGGGGCATCAGCACAGTCCAGTGCTGCTGCCAGTGCTGCCAGCTGTGTGGCAATATGGCTGGCGGGGGTGGACAGCAGGTGAATAAAGGCCTCAGGACCTGTGCAGTGGTGCAGCACAGTATGTATTACAGTATGCTACCGTAGTGTACCATGTGGTCACGTGCGTAGTGGGCGCCCCACGGGTGGTAGAGCAGTGATAAGTTGATCTGACTTGTGTGGACCTTTAACCGTTGAGTCGATAGTCCAGAACATACGCCTTAATGTGATATGGAAGCTAAGTTGAGTGATGAGTAATATGATCGGCTGTCATGACTGTCGTGTGTGCAGCAGCCCTCTGGAAAGGGACAGTAGCGTTTGAAATGTAAGTTTGCGTTATGGTGCTACTTGATACAGTGTTGTAATGCAAATGCAGTGGCTTGCAGCAACAGCAGCTCTGCATGCCAACATGACAGAGGAGCAGGCTTCCAGGAGCTGCAGCTTGCCCTGCTGTCCCTGCACCTGTCCAGGGAGGATGATGCACGTACATGTAAACACGCAACCAGGGTGCTGCTGCTGCTGCCACTGCTGCTGCTGCTCACATATTGTTCAGTCGGTGAAAGTATCCACGTGCAACAACCCCTCTCTATTGTGGTTTAGTGTACCTGTTGTTTCAGCTGCTGTCTTCAGATCCTCTGACCTCCAATGCATGACTTCACACAGCCGCATGCAGCGCTCCTCCAGTTGCTGCAAGTGCAATACAAATGTACAGACACATAGCATGTCCGGATGAACAGCCCAACAGGAGTAACTGGCAGCATCCACAAGCCATTGTGTGAGCAGCATAGCTACTGTAAGAACACACTGTTGACGTCATGACATGCAGCAATGTTCCCAGCCAACTGCAAAGCTGCAACATGAATTGTGAACACCAGTGGCTGCCCCAGGGCCGGCGACCGGCCAGACATGGGTTGCGAGTTGTATTTAACATACTTGACGCAACCTAGAAGACTAACAAGTGTGTGATAAGACACATCAGTCAAGCTTATGCATTACCTGTGGTGTGAGAGCCAGAAGGTGTGCATACTTTGTGCCCAACAGGTTGGCCACCTTCCAGCATGTGACCCCCAACAGCGCTGACAGCTGCTGCTGCACCGTGACAGGCTCATCAGGGCTCTGCAGTATGCCTGGTCGCTGTTGTACGATGGCTACTACTGTGTGATAGTTGAGATGCAACACTTCACAGAGTGTGTCGATTGTTATCCTAAGGGTCTGGGCTTCAAATCTGAGCACTGCTGGTGTTTGATGAGCTATTAGCTCGGCCCTGTGAAGTGGTACTTCCAAGACTCTCTGAAGGACTTCGACTTGTTGCTGATGCTCAGTAGTTGCGCTGCTTACTGAAGAAATACGCAACCCCTGCTCCTGCTGCTGATTGTCGTGCTGATCTAAGCTGCTTGTATACTGCTGCAGGGTCACAGCCGGCTGTTGGATATCAGAAGCTTTCAGATTGCCAGGAAAGGTATTGTGCCGTGCTGATGCTGGGGTCGCAGTACTGCGGGAAGGTCTCCGACAGCAGCGGGAAGGAGCCTGGCAACGGGAGGATATCCTGCGCATCATGCTGCGACAAACACCCAACTATGATAATATTCAGTATCTGCTGCCTACAAGACCTTCAGCGGTACCCTTGCTTCAGCCTGCAAGTACAGCTTGTCAGAAGCGGGTCAGAAGTTCTTCACTCCGAAAAGAAGTCTATCCAGAAGCCTATTGTCTTGGTGGAATGCAGCGCAAAAGAACTTAAAGTATCACCTACATGGCCCAAATGGGGTTGATCATCACTCCTCAAGGTTGCACATTACGACAGAACGCAGATAGGTGGTGTTCTACCTGCCGTCTTCACTGGAACGGACCGTTCCGAACGGTATACTTGCCAACAGACCTCTGCATAAAGGCGCCATCTTTTGAGGATTTCCAAATACTTGTTCACCACCTCGCGGTGATGAACTGTGCAGAGTCGAGTGTGCATCACAACCCCACACAGTACGCTCCCACAAGCAGTAAAGGGAACAGGGTAGCATGTCCTGCACACGGCACAGCAAGGTCGATGACACCCACAAACAAAGGTTTCCCTGAGAGAGTCATTTCAAGTGGCTGGGCCAGTCCTTCCTGGAATGTCAAGAGGTCACCACCGCTGCTTTCTACTTCTACTCCTCCTCCTACTGCTACTGCTGCTACTGCTACTACTACCAGTTACCTCAAGGGTTTCCACCCGAAAGGAGCCACCTAATGGCTCATGGGGGCACAAAAAAACACAGACCAGATTCAATCCGGCAGAATGTCTGCAGGTTCAACCTGCTGACTATCATCCGACTCAATCTCAAGCTCACTGAGGCAGTAACATGATGCAAACATGCAAGATGTCCGACAGGAGGAGTCCTCAAGTACAATTGTCTAAAGCTCAGATGCAAAATGGCAGAAATACCGTATTAGGCATACCACAAGCAATCAACAAACAACAGCAATTTCCCACCAACCGCTTTCTAGTAACCACCCATTTATTGCCAGGCTGCAATCACCAACTTGCTTAGCCTAACGTCGTCTTCTTGTAAAAGAGATTGAGCCATGCAACAAGTTTCTTGTGTGTAATGAGGTGAGGACCCGTTGTGCCGCTGCCAGGATTACCGATGCTGTGATCAGGGCTATCCCCTGACGAAAACATGGGTGGTGTGCTTCACCAAGCGCTGGCAAGGAAATCCGATTTCCTCAGGCTGAGTATCAGCTGTTGCTGCTGCTGCTCCCGCTGCACTTGCCACCAACCTCCTCTACTTCATGCAGTAGCAGTGGTGAGACTGGCAACACTCCAAACCCTAACTGAGGCCCCCGCCACAAAGCCTCACTCATTTCACTGGGCTCTAGTGCCAGATCACCGATCATCAACAAGCCTTTCCCAGCAGACCCTAAACCTCCACGTGCTGCACTCAACTGGTTCTCATGCTGCATAGACGGAACACCAATTAACTGGCTGAGGTTCAGATGAATGCCCACTTCAAACACATGGGGCTCAGCAGCTTTCCTTGCACCCTTCTTGCTGCTGTTGCCGCTGGCGCTGCCACCGCCGCTGTTACTGCCACCGCTGTTGGTGAAGTATGATAGCGGCGCTGCTGGTGCTGCCATGACTGCCAGGCCAAGGCGCAGAGCAACTTCACCCTCCTCACTCACCTGCAGCAGCAGCAGCAGCAACAGCAACAGCAACAGCAGCAGCAGCAGCACAGAGGGTTGGGGTGCAAGTGTCAATGCACTTCGCTGTCACAGAGAGGTGTCAACGACTTAAAACACAGACCCTATCAAATGCCATGAACTCTTACATCCTGCTGTGAAGGCTGCTGCTGCTGCTGCTGCTGCTGCTGGTGGTGGTGGTGCTGTCCACCGCAAGCTCACCTGCACAGTGCCTAGTCCCATCCTCCTGCCTGCACCACTGCTGCCAGACATGATTGCTGCTGCCACCTTACCATCACCCAGCAGCACATCACATATCACAGACCACCCAGCATGAAGCAGCAGCTTCAAACCATCAAGACATGGCAGACTGACAACTGGTGCTGCTGCAGGTGCCAGGACTATCTGCTGTTGCTGCTGCTGTGGCCGGTCATCATGCTGCACCAGCCCCAGGGGATCATACAGATTGCCAGTTGACGTCGCTGCAGCTGCCGATGGTGCTGTTCCTGCTGTTGCTGGCTGTGCAGCAGCAGCAGCAGCACCAGAAGAAGAAGAAGCCGGTAGCAGTGCCTTGGGTGGCTTCAACCGTCCTGCATTGTGTTCTGCTGCTGCCGCTGCCAGATCTTCAAGGAAAGCTCCTTTGATGTTGACACTGTTGGGGAATCCAATCATCCACTCTCCCAGAGCAGGTACTGCTACCGCTGCTTGATCAATCACCTCTTGCACCGCACAACACCCAGCAGCAGCAAGACTGATAGTGCCCAGAGCCACTGAGTTGATAACACCAACAACACCCTTTCTGGTTGGCACACTCGCACTGCTGCTGCTGTTGCCAAAATTTGCCATTCTGTTTGCAGCTGCTGCTGCTGCTCTTGCTGAGGGCCCTTCCCCCAACTCCTCCAGCAGGGCCTTTGCCTCAGGAGGATCTCCTGCATCATGACCCACCACCACATACACCACATACAGCAATCAGCCGGCCATCAGCCGGCCAGCTATGACACACAGCAGACACATGCAATGACTGAATGGCTCTGCCCTCTGCTTCTATCATTTCATTTTCTTGCTGTACTGAACACCAGCACTGACAAGTTGTCAGATGAGGCGTCGGTTAGAATGACATGAGTCATGATGACACAGCATCATCTGCACTCTCATACCAACACAGCCAGCAAGTACCGCTATTGTCATTGCTGTCAACCTGCTGCTGGTACTGCTGGTGTTGTTTCTGTGGCATCAAGCAGACCTCTGTGCTGCTGTTGAACCCCACCCCACACCCCCTTCATCACTGACTGCTTGAGTAAGACCAGCAGTCACTCACCCATTCCATCTTCATCATCTTCACTCATCTCATCTTCTGCTGCTGCTGCTGACGCCGGTCTGCTGCTGCCATACCCGCTGCTGCCATACCTGCCGCCGCCGCTGCTGCCACCAGCTGCCAGTGCTGCTGCTGCCATCTCCACGCTGTGCCTCCACTGCTGCCTGCTGTCTCTCCTGCTGCTGATCCACATCTTTGTTGCCGCCTGCTTTGCTGTTGTCAGGAGTGTGACCAGGTGTGAGAGGGACAGGAAGGTGGGTGTGAAGGACACCTCACCAGCAGACGTGTCCAGCACAACCTCAAGGCCAGGTACCTGAAACACAGGAGTCCTGCAGAAGGACACAAATAGCAGCAGCAGCAGCAGGGGTCGACAGGAGTCTTTGAGGTGGTCCAAACACCATCAACTGCAACAGCAGGTGTTGCTGGTGGTGCCAGGAACCAACAGCATCCTTTGGTCCAGCACAGAGCTGTCTGTCATGTGTGCTTGAGCCTGCTTCATATATGCAATCGATGGATCACATTGTGCTTGTTGTTCTGCTGCTGTCTTACCTGTCACATACACCAACATCAGCATCAGAGAATGACACCTTCACCTCGCCGTAATCATCATACTGTTGCTGCTGTTGGAACAACTCACTCAAGGGCAGTGGCTGGCATCCGCTGCTGCTGCTGCTGCTGCTGCTGCTGCTGTCACGAGCACCTGGCAGGTGCAAAGGGGTGTAAGCAGCAGATCCAAAGCCCACCAGCTGCTTGCTGGAGTCAGGCGGCCGCTGTTGCTGCTCCTCCTGCTGCTGCTTCTCATCCTCCTTCTCTTTGTCATTTTGTGAACGAGGCTGCTGCTGCTGCTGCTGCTGCTGCTCTGCCTCCTGACTGGTGCTGGTGCTGGGTCCCTCTTGACCTCCCCAACGCCACCTGCCACGTCTGCTGCTGCTGTTGTCTTGACTGCTCTCATCCGCTGCCTTGTGTTTGCCATTGCTGCAATGCCCTCCGACTGCTGCTGCCTGGCCAGTTCCTCTCTCAGGCCCCACCACTGCTGCTGCTGAGGCGATGTTCCTCTGGTGACTTGTTATGTACTTGTTATTCTTTGGTTCGTACTCATCATTTGCCTCATCCATCTCATCATCGTCTTCTTCACTTGCTGCTTCATACACCCCCAGCTGCCAGGTACTGCTGCTACGGCTGACCTCATCCAGGTCAATGAATGCCTCACGCTGCTGCACTGCCAAACACGCACGAACATCACCAACAGATACTGCCAAGTCATAACCGGGATGGTTGCTGCTGCTGCTGCCATTGCCATTATTGCTGCCGCCGTCTTGAGCCCTGCTGGTGGCAGTGGCTTGCCTTTGATGCTGTCTGTGCAGAAGCTGCATAGCAGCAGCCAGTGGCATCCTAGCCACATAAGAGGCGAAGTTGAACACACCTGAACCAACATCTTTGCTGCCTGTGCTGCCCTGGTCTTTGCTGCTGCTGCTACTGCTGCTGATATGCTCTCTTCCACGGCTGCCACTCCGCTGCTGCTGCTGCTGCCGCTGCTGCAGTATGTGCTGTCCCTCCCTGAGCACTGCCTCCTCCTCCAGTGTGTGCAGGTCAGCCATGAATGAGCTCAACTGAGCAGCCAGCACTGCGGGCAGACTGCGCTTCGCCCCAACCATACCACTGCTGCTGCCTGGATGGCTGCTTGAAGAAGTGCTGCTGCTGCTGCTGCTGCTTCCAGCAGCGGTGCTTGGATGCAGTTGTTCACCAGCAGAACCTAGTGGTGCCTTTGCTGCTGTTGCTGCCATGGTTGCTGCTGGATTGGCGCCGGCGAGAGTGCTGCGCTGTTGACCCTGCTGCTGCTGTTGCTGGTGGTGGTGACTTTGGCTCCAGCCAGGCATGATGTGTGCCACTTTATCGTGCAGCTCCTGCAGCATGCGACCTACACCACCACCACCACCACGCTGCTGCTGCTGCTGCTGCTGCTGCTGCTCCGCATGACCAGGACCAGTGACTGCAGCCTGTACCCCCTCCACCATGCTCATCCTGGGCTCGGGCGCCCTGCTGCTGGTGGTGCTTGGAGCTGCTGCTGCAGCTGCTGTTGTGGGCAGCCCTGCTGCTGCTCTGGCTGCCACCACCTCCTGATATCTGTGCAGCAGCAGCTCCTGACGAACCAACTCAGCACTATCTCTCTGTACAAAGAACAACCTCCGCTGCTGCTGCTGTTGCAGCTGCTGTGCTTCACTGCTGTTGCTGCTGCCTATTGAAGGAAAAGGCTGTGGCAAGGGCTGCATCAGCTGCAGCAGTAGAGCAGCAGCAGGATCAACATGCTGCTGCTGCTGCTGCTGCTGCTGCTGTGCCGTTCTGTTTGCCCTAACATGTCTTGCTGTTGGCAGTCGTCCCTCTGCTGCTGCTGCTGCACTGCTGTTGATGATGCCTGAGACAGTGTTGGCGGTGATGAAGACATCACCAAGAAACAGAGCAGGCACAAAACCATGTGAGGCTGACGCTATTGGCTGCTGCTGCTGCTGCTGCGGCTGTGGGCTGCCTGGAGAAATTGTACTGCTGTCTCTTGCTGCTCCATTTGTATTATTTGCAGTGCTGCCATTGCTGCTGCTGCTGCTGGTGGTGGCGATGTTCTTGTCACTAACACCTGCAGTGTTGTCTGTATGAGTGTGCAGGCTGTTGCTTGTGAGACAGCTCAAGTACCATCTTCTGTTGTTGATGCTGCTGTTGTTGATGCTGCTGATGTTGGCGCAGCGGCTGCTGCTCTCAGGCCTGCAAGTACAGACACGTGTGAGCCATGTCTTGTGTGCTGGAGCGATAACACCAGCAGGCCATGTGAGACAGCAGGGCATCTCTTCCAATAGCATCGGTTACGGAAACTAATGGCCCCAAAAATATTGCGCATTGCATGACCTGCGGCTTGTACATGCAGCTGCATTGCACAAGTATCAAGGGTGTCACATGGCCACGGTGTTGCAGCCAGGAGAGAGGCAGCTGATGTGCCGCTCTCGTGTCACCTGCTGTCCACTACTGCATGCATAGCTCAGGTCCTGGCACATGCGTACACACCTGAAGACGGATAGTCCCTGCATACTGCTGGGATTGCCGCCAGCGCCATCGCATAACAGCTGGAAAACAAGCACCTGGCTGCCTGCTGCTGTCTGGCGCCCAGCAAGGGCAGGTGAAACAGGCACAGCCTGATCGGACGACACGAAGCGCATGTCAGTATACTGATGACATAGGCTTGGTAAAACTGGTTGGATATGTCAAGCACTACTTCAGCGAAGACCCATTCTGGACAGCGCGTGCCGGAAGCCCGTCTGCAAATTCGAGACAGCTCAAACGTGGATACAGTATGCCAGTAGAAATGTAACTAGATGGTTCAAGAGACGCATACTCTACACCACCTTTTTCACCAGCATTTAACTGGACGTCAGTGTTTGGGGCTCGATTTCCTTCTCCTGCCTCATCGCCAGGCCTCCTCACACGTCGCTTACAATCTTAGTGCTCCTCAATCTGTTTGTGATGCTGCAAGTCTCGCTCGTCTGTCAAGCCAAAGCCATTGCAGCGCTCAAGGATCGAAGTAGCCGATTTTACCCATCGTGGCATTCCCCTGTAGTAGTCTGCTATCATGTCAGCCTGGCCAACAGTACCAGGCATTGCTCTTATGGTCATCTGCCTCACAGGTCAGCGGATGTGTTGTTTTTGCATGCTGCTGTCACAGATATGTGAAGCAATATACTGGCTTAGCCTGCTTTGCGTCTCTCAAGCCAACTTGCCAGCAACATGGACATACACCAAACGATGAATGATGCGCCTAGACATGTCGTGATGGTAAATAGCATGGCTGCACTGCTCACAGTGTCCCTATGTTTGTTGCTGTGCTGCTGCAGCGGGTGGACTGATTCGTGATTTTGCCACGGATATCTACTACGGCAAGCCTCGCCCAACCAATCTGGACATGTTCACGAAGGCCCTGTTGCATAGAGACCTGCAAATATATGAGGAGCGCAAGCAGGCAGATGCATGAGGAGCACAAGCAGGTAGAGAATAAGCACCGCTTCTGCGGAAGCAGCGCCGGGTCTGCAGCGGTGGGCGGCAGCCTTAGGCCTGGTGCTCAGCTACAGTACAGCAGCTGGGTGTTGCAATACAATATCTGAGGGGGATTGTTAATGCCTCTGGTCAAGAGGTTTCCAGCGGGTGGGCACATTGTGGCATAATCTTGGTGGTTGCCAATTGGGCCTGCCGCTATAGTACAGTGCCTACAGTATAGACTATCAACACCGGGTCCTCGCACTCGAACTCGATCTCGGGCTTGATGCCCTTGATGTACGTGACGTACGACGTCTCCGTGATACGAAGACGTCCTACATCACGTACATCAAGGGCATCAAGCCCGAGATCGAGTTCGAGTGCGAGGACCCGGTGTCGATCGTGTACGCGTTCAAGATGCCGCCCTGGCACTCTCTCCATCACAGGGTCCGTGTCTGCAGAGGCATGGTGCTGTAGTCCCCTCGCTCATGACACCCACACTCAGAGAGCCCTTAGTGTACTGTTGTTTTGTTTATGCAGGTGCTTACATGTCTCTAGGCTTAACAACACACAATTGATGTTAGTCACCCTCAGCAACAGCACTCATGGCTGAATGGCACGAGCTCATGGTGCATCAGTACCTACTGCAGGCCGCCTTGGGCCAAGGAGCATTATTGACAAACAGTGCCAGTGTTTGCTGGGGAGCAGCTGTGCCAAGTGTGAAGTGTGTGTGCATGTGGCACAGGCAATGTGGTCTAGTTGCCTGCTATCAGAAGCAAAGTAGGCCAGCAGCCAAGTGAGAGTGTTGTCAGCAGCAATGGCTCAACATTATGTTGCATGCAGAGTATTGCAAGGGAGCACTTGCTGACCGAGTCCCAAGCTTTGCTGCTGCACTTGATTCTAAACTTGTTACAGTGTGCACCAGGTCCTGGGCGCCGCAGAGCAGTAAATGATGTTGTGTGCATGGCGTGCGGTGCATGGCTGAACGTTAAGTGGTTGCCAGGGGCTCGGGCAGCATAGGGCTCTTTACTGGTCGGATGTTGTTGAGCGTTCTCACATGTGCACACTGTGAGTACGGTGCCCATGACGTGACTGCTTCCGGGTAAGAAGTCCTCCTTTACATGTGAATACCGTGTTATGGGCCATAACCTCAGGATATGTGGAAGTGATGTCTTCTGGTGCCCAGCTGTCCTTCAGTAATTTCTACTATCACTACAACTACTACAAGTTACCTCAAGGGTTTCCACCCGTAAGGAGCCAACTGATGGCTCATGGGGGCACACCAAAAAGAAACAGAAGCCAGATTCAATTTCAGACTTGCAAGTTGGCAATGATGCAGTTTGCACCAGTGCAACAGATCCTGTGTCCACACAACGTGCAACCAACAAAGCGAGAGAGTATGAGGTGTTGAACAGCAATATAACTTATCTTGGGTGTCATGTCAAGACATCGGATGACGTATACAAGGCCGTATGCACCCGTTGATGGGGGTCGAGGGACCAGCAGTGACACCCTTGGGCTGATCAGGACCCTTGTCGGCCTGTTTAGCATCTCACACAACAGTTATGCGGTACTGACAGCTTTTGGTGGCCATGATGTAGTGTGTTAGCGTACATAGATCGGGGAACTATTTGAAACGGACGACCGATGAACATCTGCACAGAGAGCAGGGTGATGCCCCGAAAACGCTCAGAATATATTACAGGACAAATGCATGATATATGTGATGAAGCATCGGCGGCAAAGGCAGGGCATGGCCCTTGAGGACGCCCCCAGTCCATTTTGCAGCAGTGAGCAATGGCAGCCAGGAGCGTGCTGCATGAGATTGACCAGCTTAGGAGCATGCTACGCCCTGATGGGCTGGCAGTGTCATTTGGGTCTCCCACTCCAAGTGTCAGCTACGGTCCAAGGCTGTATACTGCCCTCAGCAATACAACAGAGGTAAGCATGCCTGCAGTCCGGGCTATTGCATGGCAAGAAACGACTCGTTTGGACGATATGCACAAACTGAAGGTGTACCATCAGCGTTTACTCCCTTGAATGTGTCATGATGTAGTCCCTCTGTGCTGCTCTTGCTCTTCCTCCTGCCTGGACAGACAAATGTTGACAGACTTGGCCGAGCCATAGAAGCAGCTGAAGAAGAAGTGGAAGCAGCTCTGCGTAGAAATACAGACGTACACAAGTCGCAGCTGCGGCATCGCGAGCTGGAGATAGCAGAACTGCAGCGGGTAGTAGCAGACAGGGAGAGCTCGGCAGATGAGCTGCGCAGTACTCTAGTGGCAACCAAGC
Organism: Coelastrella sp. MACC-549; assembly: GCA_018290735.1. NCBI lineage: Eukaryota > Viridiplantae > Chlorophyta > Chlorophyceae > Sphaeropleales > Scenedesmaceae > Coelastrella > Coelastrella sp. MACC-549. The sequence continues at coordinate 231,613 of JABEVS010000035.1, forward strand.
GGGGCTATGAGCAGAGGGTGACTCAGCTGGAGTCCCTGCTGTCATCAAGAGATGCTGAAGTATGTTGCTGGTACTGCAAGTGCAGCAGTATTTTGGTGACCAGCATGGCGGCCAACATGCAACTGCAGAGCAACGTCAGTGTGGTACATTGTATGTGTTAGTAGGGTACACTCAGCACTAGATGCTAACACATCTGTGGTGTGTAGAACCCTTTTGAGTTGGTGCCTGCATGCAGACAAACCAATGCTGAGAGTCAGCTGTTGTCTGCGGTGTGCACTGCAGTTGTCCAGTATGCATGCAGAGGTGCTGGCACTGCGTGCTGAGCGTGAAGACCTGCAGTTGAGGTGTCAGCAAGGACTCAGTGGCATCAGCAGGTGAGGTCTAGGTGCACGGCAGATTCTGGTCCGTGACAATGATGGAAAATAGCAACAGTCAAAGCTACCATGTGGCATGGCCATGGGCTCCGAATGAACATCGCTGTGACAGTGTGACTACAAGTCAGCCCTTATCAGTACAGATGCTGGGCTGGACTTCCTGAGTTGTGTTTTACTAATTTGTTTCAAAGAAACTCGAACCAGCAAAACAGGCAAACTGTATGCAGCCATCAGTACACGTCTTGTGCACCCTCCTCATGTTGTTGTCCAGGGTTGAAACAGAGTTGCGTGACCGCACTGCTGAGTTGAACAGCTCACTCAGGGCCAAGGCAGAGCAGGCGGGGCAAGCAGCGCTGGCAGCAGCCAAGGAGAGAAAGGAGAAGGTCAGCTGACAGCTGATAGCTGCTCACACAGACAGGCGTGCAGGCATTGCTTGCCTCAGGCCTCACCTGATCACCTGATCACCTGATCACCTGTTGACAGGAAAGTCTCAGGAAGAGTGACAAAGGGGGGGGACTCCATTCTCATGCATTGATTTTTCTTGTTGGTTTTGTTGGACAGGAGCTGTTGATGCTTGAGGTTGTTGAGCTGCGCCGTGAGCTGGAAGGTCTGGAGCAGGAGCTGGCAGCAGCACATCAGGATGCAGCAGCAGCAAGTAACAGGGTGAGGCAGAGGAACGAGGGGTAACAGGCAGGAGCAAGTAGCCATGTGTTGAGACTAGCAGCTGTACCTGAGGGATCTGTGGGCAGGGAACCTTAGGTACAAACAGCACCTGCCATCAGCGGTTTTGCAGCACAGCTGTGGCCATCTGTGGTTGCTGGATTCTTGCTCATGCTAGCCAAGCAAGTCGGGCTGCCTGAACACAATTCCCAGCAACCTTTATAGGGTAGCCTGAGGCTCTGTACTTGCTGTGGCGCTGTAGAGCAGATTTCCCGCCATAGTTGGCGCCCAGTGACCTCCTGCAGATTCTGTCTTTTGGGATAATAAATAAGAGGAGTCCAATGTGAAGGACCTTGGCGGTTGTGGTCAGCAGATGATCTCCTCATGGACAGACCTCTCTGCTGCTGCTGCTGCTGTTGGTTGTGCTGTTGCAGGCTCAAGAAGAATACGATGGCCGCCGTGACCTGGAGGTTGCCCTGGAGAAGGCACAAGCAGCAGCAGTAGTGATGCAGGAAACAAAGGTGTGCATGACATGCAGCTCCAGCAGCTGGGCTCACCCTGTGGGAATGCCAGGCATCAGCAGCATGGCATCATCACCTGAACAATGCAGAGCATTCAGCAGCAAAGTTTGCCAGCAACACCAATGTTATAAGAGCGTACAGGGCCCTGCAGTGGCCTCAGCCTTTGTAGCTGCCCAACCGCTTTCGTGCTGCGATCACCTTGGCAGCTGCTGTGCGCTGCAGGACCTTGAGATATCAGAGTTGCGGCGGCGGTTGAAAGCAGAGCATGCTGTGCGCAAAGCATGTGAGAGGTGGCTCAAGTCAGAGTTGAAGAGCAGGGTGAGACAGTACAGCAACCAGCACAGCAGCAGCAGTGACGATTGCTCTTGCCTGGGCAGTCTAGTGGTCTGGCATTGCAGCAAGCATGTGGCAATGGTTTGTCAGCCTGCGTGCACTGGCTTTTGCACCTCCCAGCAGCTCAAGCTGTGTTGTTGCTGCTTTTGCACCTGCTGTGTGAGCTGTAGGAGGAGATGGAAGGGCTGTTGCTGGCTGTGCAGAATGTGGCTCTGGGCCAGGGGACAGCAGGCGCTGCTGCTGCTGCTGCTGAAGTACAACATGTAGAAGCAATGCTAGCTAGTCTGGGAGCAGCAGGGGCTGGACCTGATGCAGCATCACGGCAGAAGCAGAAAGCATCAGGAGGCCAGGGCAAGTCTGGGACATTAGCTGCTCATCAACTGCTTCAAGTAGAAGCAGAAGCCAACAAACACAGGGCAGAGTTTGCCGAGGTGGGCGATACTGTGCTGGCCGAAGCAGAAGTGGCATCTACGGTGGCAGCCAGAGCTGCAGCACAGCAGGTTTGCCAAGCATACTAGAGACCATTCATGCAGCATCCTTGCCGCAGGGTACAGTAGTTGCCATGGCTGCCTGCAATGATGTTCATGCAAGATTGTGAGCCAGCAATATAATAGCCCATCTATCGTATCACAGAGTCACATACTAGCATGCACTTCTCAAATCAAATATATTATGTGCTGATGTTGCTTGAGGTAGCAGAGTAGTACTTCTGTATCTTTAAACTGCTCTGCTTTGATTGCTGCTGCCTCCTTGCTGCTGCTGCGATGTGTGCAGATGAAGGCGGCACTGAGTGATGACAGCAAGCGACTGAGGTCGGAGCTTGCTGCTGCTAAACAACTTATCCAGGCCAAAGTGTACGGAGATTGAAATCACACCCACTAGCACAGCAGCACAGTTACCAGAGGCAGCTGGTGTTGTAAGCATGCGCATGATCTGGCACTGTGTTGAAGATGCTATTAACGTCTACATGATAGCTCAGAAAGCTGCCACAACCACTGAGGTGTGGGCTCTTTTGTACATATTGCTCTTAGGCAGCAAGGGCTTGCGGATGGTATCACGCTCAATTACTGACAAAACAGCCTGAATCACAGCGCAGTCACCTCACCCCAATATCTGATTTCGATATACCGACGCTGCTTCGCGTTCGTTGTTGTAACCGGTGGTGCCTGCTGCAAAACCGCCACTGGATTGACTGATCCCCAGCTTACTTAGCTTGGCCGGGTTTAGACTCAATATTCGATGCAGTGGGTGTAGAACAGCTGTGTGACCGTTTACGGACTGGTAACCGTGGTTGTTGTGCAGCAGCTAGTGGCCACTTGACACGTCCGAGTCGAGGAAAAGACATACAAATACATCGAGGTAAGCTATGGTGCTCTGCGATGTCAGAGACTAGGTCCTGGCATGCCAGTTGCCTCAGTACAGAATAATCCTGGCTCTCTCAACAGCGCAGAAAGACGTACCTCAACACTTTACGATCTAGCACTTCTATTTAAGTGCTATGAATAGCAAGCAGGTGCTTACGCATGCTATTCTTTCCGGCGCAACTTTTTCTTCTCGGCGTTCAAACATCAGAGACCCATATGTACGGTACATTATAAGCTTACAATCACCACGAAAGCTTCTGAACGTTTTCTGTCACTCTGCCGTGGCACAGGTCTGGCACGCAATCATCGCTTGCTGGTCATTGCAGCATCTTGGGACACAATCTTGCAGCATGGGCGCATACCTCAGCAAAACTAAGGAGTACCAGGAGGTCAACACTGTATCTGTACCCTTAAGCAATTTGCAGCAGCAGAAAGTCACTTTTGCAGAACCTTTAGCATCAGATGGTCAGCCCCTGACAGCTGCTGCAGCAACGGAACAAGTGTTGCAGCGTAAAAGCAGCAGGACTCGTGTGCATCGCGCACCAAATGCACTGATATCAGTCGGTCCACGCAGCCCTAGGCCCAAAACCGCACGCACACCCAGCACCAAGGCTGCGGACCCATCTGTTGAGGTCATGCAGGGTGTGTTCCCTGCATCAGCCCCTGCAGCAGCTTCCACACCCAAGGCCACACCAAGACCTCGCAGCCGCCCACCAGGGACTGGAAAGAAGGCCAGAAACGCAGCAGCTGCTGCGGCACCTGAGCTTGTGATTGTGGGAAAGGCATTCCCTCATGTTGCTCAGCCAATGAAGAGGCAAAAGGGGTCTGTTCCAGCACAGAAGGTCAACATGAAGCGTGTGGCAAAACGTGCACTCACAGCAGTGAGCCAGAAAGGTGGCAGGGGCAAGAAGGTCTAAGTTACTTACAGTCTTAAACTCATTGGAGATAAGGGCTTTGGGTAAAGTGTTTATCAATGGGTGAACTTGAGTCAAACATGTACACATGGCAGTTTTCTGCCCATCAGTTTTCCCTGTTTGTTCTTGCCCCACCGTCCTGAATTCTGTTACTTGTGACTCCAGTTCCTTGTGCAGCTCAGCCAATCAGGGCACCGGTGCAGATGCAGCAGCAGGACCTGCAGCAAATTGGGGCATGGCATGTGTCATTCCTCGTTTTTTCTGGGCAATCAGCTGCACAATTGCGGCTGCAGTCGTGCTCACCTGACGACTTCTGAGTAGTTGACAACATTCGTGACGCACAATCATTTATTGCAACTACCGTTGACAGGGTTATGTAGTGGGGTAATCGGTGTCCGTTGGTTCTGTACAGTCAGCGGACTCTTCTGTCTGGCATAGGCTGGCAGGATTTGTTTCTTGTGTTGCAGCCTCCTTACGTGACTGTTATTGGTTCCAGGTTATTGTGTTGCAGCACTCACTGAGTGTTGTTGCAGTACCAACTCTGGGCAGGCGTAATCGGAGTGTCTGTGGATCCAAACATCAGTTGACATCAGACCTGCAGACTACAAGTCTGTGCTGCAAAGCTCGTTTCTTTGAATATCCACGTGACGTTTCCAAGTCCACTTGACTCAAAATCATTTTCTCTTGGAGTTGTACTGCATGAGTCTGCCTCATGAACAGTCAGGAGAGATCGGGATCCTACTGTGACATCTGTGCGACTATCAGGCATGGGTAACTACTGAGTTTTGTCATGGTAAATAAAGCACGGAATGACATGCGAGTATACCTTGCTGGCCAGTGTGGACAAGTGCACTTACGCGGTAAATCTCATCAAGAGCGAATGTGCAGATATAGTACGGTATGGTATGAATTGGTTCAATCTTGAGTCTGTAGCTGAGGCCCTGCGACACTCTAAGAGCTTCAGCCTGAAGCTGAAGCCTTCAGCTGAGTTCTCAGAACTTACTGCACTTCACAGACTTACCGCAGTGACTGCCTGCCAGGCCTTAGCTGTGCTACTGAGTAGATAAGGCCAGCCTGGCCAGTGGCAGTAGCCAAGGCCAGTCGCTGTCATTGAATGACGGTAGAATCATAATAATCAGTACTTTGCATAGCATTTATCGCCATTGGCCCCCTGGAATGATGGCAGAAGCCTGAACTGACTCAACTCATGAGTTGATTTAGTCACTGCTAGTCTCTCAGTGAGAGAGGCAAGCCATGGCAAACTGTTTGCCATGGTCCCAAGTCTAGGACTCTAGAACATGCCCTGGGCCAGGCACCCATGGGTGCCCACTGGCTCTCAAGACGAAGCTGCCACTATGGCACTTTGGCCCACATAATCATTACGCCCAGTGGGCCTGCTATGCCATAGCGGGATGGCATATGATACTGAATTCTTATGTTATGGTCACTTCACTCGGATGGTCACTTCAAGTGTAGTACAGCAGCCATCAATGCACTGCAGCATCACCATAAGGCTGTAGATAGATGCTTCACTGAACCTGATGTATCTGAACCGGTTGAGCCGCAACTCTGAGAGCTTGGTATATTGTGCTGGCTGAGGTTTATATTGAATGCACCATCATCCAGACCTTACGACAACATTGAGCCATGTACATGTGCCATCCAATGCAGCCATGCCTAGCCCAGTTATCAGTGAAAAATATCACGGTGATGACTAGTGATAGTGGTAAATCCTACTCTTAATAAGACAGCAGTATTCCTGTCAATGCAGCGGCAGCCACCAGAACCAAATTCACACCCCCTGCAGCAGGCAGTTGAGCCGCTCTATTTGTCAGGAATGGATAGAACAGGTCTGGCGGTAGTGGTACCATCAGCGGTGGTGCAGGCTTAAGTTCTAGGACTGGCTGTTGCTGTCCAGTAGGTACAAAGCTTGCAGTGAAATGCAAGGGGAAGGCTTGCAGACTAGCTCCTGTTATCTCATTAAAGCTCCAGCTGCCATGCCTGAAGCACATCTGCCCATACAACACCTTGCTTTGCAAATTGCCTGCCGCCCATGCTATGCCGGTTAACACGTTCACGTCAAAGCCCGACACCACATTATTGCAGGTGCTTGTGACTTCATCCCACTCCAGATCCAAAGCTGGCGGCCAGTTGCTGGACTTGAGTGCCACCCATTGGTTGGTGTTGGCAGGGTCAGCATTGCCCCAGATACCCAACATGACCTGCGCCATAGCAGCGTACAAGGTTGCTGCCTAGGAGCAGTATGATAGATCGCTAGTAACATCGGTGGTGGTGCAATTATTGAGGGACATGCCAAGGCAAGCATCTGTTTCAGCATCATCGTACCAAAGGCATGCAGTTGTCAACGACATAAGCATCAAAATCTGCCAGTCTGCATCATGCATGCTCATTGTCATCATGAAATGCACCGTCGCCGTGGTGGGCATGTGGGTTCCATATCTTCACTAAGAGTTGGCTTGCCTGTTCCGTGGTGAGATCTGTGAGCCAACTGCCCAGCAGGCTCGTGAGGGTCTGTGTGGGGTCATTGGCTGTGCAGAAAGCCTTCAACTGCGGTGCAGCACATTGCAATTAGCAGCCTCGAACCTGGTCTCACTCAAGTGATTATGCTTGCTGCATTGATGCGTTCAATTGGGACAGCACCAAAACCCACAAACCCACAAAGGCATCACATGCAGCTTCATCTTGTGTAGTGAAGCCATAGATGGCCGATATATACTCAGATGAACTTGACCGCCATCCGAGCTGCAAATCATCACATCAAGGTCACAGGATCACAGCCCCTTGTGCAGTAGGCAGCATACTGCACCAATGACTTGTTCAACAGCAAACAGCACATCAACAGCACAATTCAACACATATGGCATTTTATAAGACAATTGCGCCTTGCTTCCGTCACGTGACAGCTGACTGCTCCCACCTGTGCTCTGGTGAATCCAATGCTACAACTGCTGCTGGTGTTGTACCCAAAGCCTATGCTGACAGCATCATCAACAGCACTGCTGCAACGACCTGCTGCTGTGGCTCCAGGCAGTGTGAGGCCAGAAGTGAGGCGTGACACAGCTGCCTTGGTGCTGCCATCGCCTGCAAATTTGCACAGTTGGCAACTACTCACTGTGTCTTGCAGAATGACACATCAAAAGATGACGATGTCCACGCCCGCACCCACATAACATGATAGGCCGTTAGCTGCCAACCTTGTGCCTTAGCCATGCATGGCAATGACTAGGGTTGATGGTGTTGATGGCATGCATCTGTTACTGCATGGACTTGATGAACACCTCAACCCTGCTGTCCACTGGTGCAGCTTGCTCTGGTTTACCTGCTGGTGGTGATGGCATTGTTGCTGTGGTCATGACTCCTGACAGAAGAGGAAAGCCAGGGAGGTACCCTGGGGCACCACTCAGAGGCTGTCATGATGCATCAACAGCAACAGCATGTCAAATTGCCATTGAGTAAGACATGTGGCGAAAGGTCAGCCATTCAAAAGCAGCATCCAATGCATGCCGTGTGGGTGGCACTGTTGCTACTGACAGGATGCACCGCAAAGATGTAACAAAAGAGTCATTGAAGACAGAGCATACCCATAGCTATAGATGACTGGAGTGCTTTGCATATCAGCCTTGTCATCATCTGTGCAGTGGCTGTGTGGGCATTACCACTGACAACAAGGACCTGCACCTCTTCTATGATCTTACCAGTAGTGTGTCAGCAGTGGCTGTTGTGTTGGCCCATTGCACTGAGAACTTCTGCTCAAAAACCAGATCACCAGTTGCAGGCATGACAACATTGCCTATCACCAGATTGACTTGGGAAGCTGCAAGTTGTGAACTGCTGCTACTGCTGCTGCTGGTATCTGCAGTGTCATGACGAAAAAGGAAGTGGGCTTCCAAGACTACCTGCAGCCATGGGACACAAGCATAACAATGAACAGTGCAAATTGACCTTTCTGGTAGAAGCAAACTCCTAACATGCGCTGACAAGTCCAACGCACATAATTCATTATGTCTTCGTCCATACTGCTGTCCGACAGCAATGCATAGCGTGCATTCCTGGTCAGGATTTGCCTTTAATACCACCTGCAATCAGGCACAGCAGTCTCAGGGTCGGCCAAGTGATTCAACCAGTACTGGCTCTGACTGACCTGGCTTATGTAGCATGCTTTGCACTGCATGCAGTGTACCATTCACCAACTCACCCCTGTGCATGTCACTGGAGGTCCAGCTGCTGCTACCGGCACTGTCAGGTTGTTGACATCCAGGGCAGTCAGTGCCCCTGTGGTGGGGTCCAGTTGGCTGAGTACTGTCACGTTGATGGATTTCAGCAAGCTGGACGCTGGGCTGGGGGGGAACTGCAGCTGACCATAGTATGTTGGGCTGAAGGGTGAGTTGGGGTCGCCACAGAGTGTGGTCAGAGCTGCAGGGCTGCTAATGGTGCGCTCACACGAAGACACACTCTCCTGCAGTCAACAACATACCAGTATGGCTGTTTGATTACAGGGCAAACACCACTTTTGCATGTGTTGAAGCATTTCTGCTGCAGTTCTGCTGCAGTGGTAGTTGGCAGTGCACATGTTGGATGCTCACCTTGAGGCTTGCTGGCAGCCTGGTCAACATGCCCACTTGCTGCACATTAAGACATTCCGCACTGATTGCCGCAACTGGTAGAGTAAATGGCCCTCTGACACGCCCACCAGCTGCTGTGGAGGACGGCGCAGACACAATCAGTGCCTGTCCGTAAGCGTAGCTTGTGCTGACTACTGCTGTTGTGGTAGATGTTGTTTGGCATTCTGCCTGTTGGGCATTTGTGCCAACATCGCCAGCAGGTGGGTCTGCAGCACATCGCATATAGCACAGCACATGTCTACATGTGGTACCTGAATATGATGATGCACACTATACACACATGCTGCAGGATGCAAGACCTTGTTTGATGCAGCAGCTGCTGGTATAACACATGTACCTGCTCAGGATGCAACATAGACTGCAGTCAGGACCACAAGGTATCTGCATCTAAGGATCCTTTCTTGTAGATTCTGGAAGTACGTTGCATGCTGATATTCATGCCTACCGGGGTATCTGAGCCCTAGGCTGGGGTTGTGATCAGCAGCTATGCAAAGCAGCTGAGTGATAAAGTCTGCTCCGGCAGGTGCCTTCTGAATACGGTAGAAGTCACCAGCAGGAAGGTTCACCTACAAACAGGCATGTGACGGCTTGGGGGATGGTCTTTTCTGCGTCTCTTTGAGAGATCATTGTACCATTCTGGGCCAGAATAGCAGACACTAAGACCCTGTTCCAATGCGGTATAGCTGCACAAGACCGGGGATGTATTTGTGCTGTACATCAGATGCTTCTTGATGCGCTCACCCTAGCAAAGGCTTCATCGGCTGTACAGTAAGCCAATTGCTCCGGTGGAGGCCCTTCAGGGAGGCAATTTCCGGCGGCTTTGAAGTCATCAAGGACTGATGCAGGACATGCTGGATCACAGCAGCAATTTGGAGTGCATGCGCTGCCCAACAGAGCACAAATGCAATTAGAAGTCAAGTTGGTATCTGGTGGTGGCGTGGCTGGTATTGAACTCCAGTCTATCGGATATGATTGAAAGGAGTTTGCTGCATGGCCTGGTTGCAAGCTGCTGAGCCAGAAACATCCTATGACCAGCGAAAAGTAGATCATACGCATGATACGTCGACCATATATGATATGACAGGTCACAACGGAACGCTAAGGCACCACTTGCAGACGATTTCACAGCGTGCTGTGAAGTTTGAAAAGCGCACAGTGGTCGCGGGTCAAGGTTGCAAGTGACCCTGCCGCAACGACATAGCCACGTAGGTAGTCAGCAAGGATTCTTGGGACGCCCACGGCGAAAAATGCTCATGTTGGCCAGAGGGCGGGAGACCTATTGCCAAACAACAAGGGTACTACAAGACAAAAGACAGATATCAGAATTATCTCGTTAAGTATGATGTCGGCAATATCCTGAAGGATCACGAGACAATGCCCCGTCCGGGACCAAATCGTTCCGGCACAAACCAGCCGTTTGCACTATGCACACACACATTATTTGCACACGAAGGTGCAATGCATGGCAAGGCAGTGCTTGATTTCACACGAGTTCAAGCTCTGCTGCCTCCTGCTGCTGCATTGCTGCCATCTGCCTTGCCTCATGTTTTGCCACTTCTATTCGCACATTTCAACATCACCTCTTGGTATCAGCTTGCATACATTTAGAGACACAAGTGCCTTTGATATCCAGATTTGTTTTGATGTGATCCTTGCTGGGGCTTGCAGCTTGTTACCGATTCTTTGCTGAACCTAAAGAGGCCTCACATGCCTTGCAGTTGGCTTGCTATTGCAACAGCAGTGGAGTACGTTGGAGTCAGCATATCATGTCCCACGAAAACACCCTTGTGTGTCACTAGCACAGGCACACGTGAGATGCAGCCAACCTGACAGTACTTGAATCACATGAACCTGCCAACACTCAGCTTCTGATAGGCGGGTGCTCTAAGACTTCAGGTTGATTCTAACGACACGCAATCGCCTTTGCGGATCGTTTTCGTACCTTATGCTGAGATGTCAACACAGCATACATGCGTCTCTCAACTTCATACCTTCAGTTGCACAGCAGATGATTCAGGTGGCACGTTGTCCTCTGTATCAGCTTATGCCATAAGCATATCAGCTTATGCCATAAGGCAGTGCCCTCTTGCCTTGGACTGGCAACCTGGCATGCAGTAGTGCACACTGCATGCAGACACTGCAGCAGAGCCAGCAGGATGGGGTTTTGCTAAAGACTAATGCAGGCCATATACCCAACAAAGTTTGTGAGGAAATGTGCCACTCCTCAGAAGACATTGAGCCCATGCAACCGTTGATATCAAGTTGACATGAGCTGACAAGTGAGGGAATGTGTCTGTGCAGGTAGCTAGTCAGCCAAGGTGCTTGTCTGCGACATGTGGTGATGCTCAGCAACCTTAGCTGCGTGAGGGTTGATGGCTGCGGGTTTTAGGCGCTTAAAACGACAAAGTCATGGTGAAAGTGTGTGGGTGCCCACACAACGGTTGCGCCATCTGCTAGTGGTGGTACTCCTGACTCATGCATCAGGGGTTTCTCTCCTGCTGTGTGCCAGCTGTGGTTTTTATTTTTGTTGACATAACAGGCTCAGCGGTCATCATCTGCTACAGCCAGTAGCAGCAGGTGCTTGCCAATTTAGAAGCACCAGTGGAGCAGTTGATCAACTATAATCTTGGCAAGAGGAGTTGCTAGGGCAGCTCTTGCGGGCCCTGAGAATGCTTCAGAACTAGTGCTGCATACTGTTTGAGCCAACAGTGCACAAATTCCAGCCAGGGAAGTCAAGTAGTGAGCGTTCTGTTGAACCCTGGCAAAGAACATGATGTTGTATCTGATGACACCCCACTGATTTGCAAAGAGTGATCATGGGTTTCTGTCAGCACATACGTACATATCTTGATGAACACCTCATCCTGCGAGGACTTTCTTTAGGTTGAGTGTAGTTACCGCAAGCTCTCCTCTCAGAGGATTTCTCTGTATCTGTGCAGTGTACAGACATCGTCGGGACTTTGTATTGTGAAAAGAATTTAGTAGTATAACCATTTGACGGGAGACAGCTGCCAACATGGTGCTCAATGAGCTGGGCAGCAAGATTTCATCGGCCTTGCAGGCCTTGTCGAACCAAATGGTTATCGACGAGGCTGTCTTAGATGCATGTCTCAAAGAGATATGTGCAGCTTTGCTTCAAGCAGATGTCAACGTCAGATTAGTGGCAGGATTGCGAGCAAACATAAAGAAGCGAGTGAATGTAGAGGAACTAGCAGCTGGATTAAACAAACGCAAGATCATAGAGAAGGCAGTGTTCGATGAGCTCTGCAGCATTTTGGACAGCGGCCACGAAGCAGCCAAGGACAGCAAAGCCAGCAAGGACGGCAAAGGAGACAAGCAGCAGCAACAACCTCGAGTAGGGGAACTGAAGAAGGGCAAGCCCCATGTAGTAATGTTCGTGGGGTTGCAGGGTAGCGGTAAGACCACCACCTGTACAAAGTATGCCTACCACTACAAAAAGAAGGGCTGGAAGCCGGCGCTAGTCTGCGCTGATACATTCCGTGCTGGTGAGTGGCAGTTGCATGGGCAGTTGATGCCTCGGTGAAATTTTCATGGTACCTTTTACCACATCCCACGGGCACAACGACAAGAATCATGCGTGGTGGTGCATGCTTATCACCATCTCTATCAGTGATGCGCACAGTTGGGCTCTGGGTATTTCCAATCCTGCAACGTGGCAGCTGCAGCAGGCTGAACCTTGAGCACTTGCTGTGAGTGATCCAAGGGCATACCTCTCACATCACCAATAAGCTGCTGTGAAATGCAGGTGCATTTGACCAGCTGAAGCAAAATGCGACCAAGGCATCCATTCCCTTCTATGGCAGTTACACAGAGACTGACCCTGCGCTGATTGCTGCTGCTGGTGTTGAGCTGTTCAAGAAGGACGGCAGGGACCTCATCATAGTGGACACGTCAGGAAGGCACAAACAGGAGGCAGCACTGTTTGAGGAGATGAGGCAGGTCAGTAGCAGCATTGTGTGTTGCAGGGCTACAAGCACGTCAGGGATCTGTGAGCTCTCCTATTTTCAGTGCACAGCACCAGCAGTGCTGGGCAACATGGAGGTTATCATGCTCCAACACTCAGGAAACATTCTTGATGCTCCTGCATGCAGGTGGCGGAAGCTGTCAGTCCTGACCTCGTTATCTTCGTCATGGACGGCAGCATTGGTCAAGCAGCATTTGACCAGGCGCAGGCGTTCAAGGAGAGTGTAGAGGTGTGTTATCTCAAAGTCCAGAAGCAGGAACAGCAGAGCAGCTGTGGCTGTGTGATAGCAGTAGCAGGAACAGGAGGCCATCAAACAAGCATGGCCGCATAGCTGCTTTGACTACAGAGCATCATCACCATTGGGAATTGTCCTGTCCTGGCAATTGCAAAGTAGCAGTAGCTGTTTGACCAGGGATGAACTGGTCAACAGGCGGCAGTGTCACCTCAAGCAGCAGCTGCACAACAGCATGCATATGCAGCCGAGCAAACTGATCAATCATGTGCACCCTTTGCCTCCGGCAGTTGCAGCAGCAGCATTGTTGCAGACAGCGGTAGGTGGCATATGTCTTTTCTGGAATGAAGAGAGCGTTCATGCCTTGATTGACAGTAGGGCTTGGCAGCCCAGCACTTTCATATGCAGCAGAGGTGGTTGCCTGCAGCTCTTCATCAACATGTGAGAAGCAGCTGAAGTTTCAAGGATGCGTTATGATTCCTTACATGTACCTGTCTGCAAAAGTTGTTGGGTTGTTCTGCTGTTTCAGGTTGGCGCTGTTATTGTGACTAAGCTTGATGGTCATGCCAAGGGAGGAGGAGCTCTCAGTGCAGTCAGTGCAACAAAGTCACCAGTCATCTTCATAGGAACAGGTCAGGCCACAGCCTGGATCAGTATTTGGCATGCTACAGCATGCAGGCGGTGGTAAAGGGCTAGGGGGCATCCCTTTGCTGAGTGGCAGATGGCAGCTGCCTCAACTGATTATAACGTCTACACCCTGACAAGCCGTGTGTCCGCATGATCTCCCTGTGCTCCGTGCAGGTGAACACATGGACCAGTTTGAGCCATTTGAAACAAAGCGCTTTGTCAGCCGGTTGCTGGGCAAAGGTGATGTTAGCGGGCTCATGGACAAAATACAGGTAACGGCACATATGACCCCTGTGGTACGGCTGGTCAGCGCTATGGCCTGTACCCTGCAGTTGATTGCAGACATACTGTTTCTGTGGTCTGCAGGGTGTCTTATGGTATTGCTGTCGGTGACACATGACTTTAACAACACATCATTAAGTGTTGAAAGTCTGCAGCCATGCTGGTTGAGACTTTTCTGATGGTATGCAGCTGCTGCACCTCAATCAAGGCTACAGCAGATATCATGCCTGCCTGCTGTTGCTTGCTGGTCCTGCCACACTTCTGTTTGCCATTTACAGTGCTCAAAGTTTGCTATGCACTGCAGCCTGTTGCTTCTATCTGCGTTGTGCATCGCTGTACATGCAGGAGGTTATCCCTAGGGACAAGGAGCCTGAGTTGTTGAAGAGCATGCAGGGTGGTCTGACCATGAGGATCATGAGGGAGATGTTTGAGAGTGTACTCAGCATGGGACCACTCAGCTCGGTGAGCTAAGCAACAGTCGAAGGCAGGGAAGGAGGGTGAACCACACATGGCGCAGCAAATCGATCAAGAGACTCATGCATTGCTTGCTGAGCAGTTATACATTCCAGCATGCAGCATCATTCTGCAGGCGGTGCCAGCCCTCACAGGAGCGCCGTGCCAGTTGCTGCCTGCTGTGTTACCCTGGTCTTCAATTGTGTGGGAGTACCTCACAGCATCAACCCCTGCTCCTTCCTGAACTCCTTGCTCTTTCAAACTCTTTCAAACTGCTTCAATTCTGCTCACAGGTGATGGGCAGCATTCCCGGTCTTGGCAACTTGATACCTCAGGCAAATGACAAGGCCAGCCAGGTGAGGGCAGCACCAATGAGGCAGTAGGTAGGGGAGGCAGCTTGCTGGTGCAGTGGCTGTGCGCATATAGCTGAGTACTGCTGGGGCATGCTGGTGCTGGTTTCGTGCAGCAGGCCTGCTGCTGTCGCCATGTGTGGCTGGTTCTCCAGTGTCAGCCCTGCTCTGTCGAGGCCCAGGTAGGCTGTGTGCTGCTGATGCAGTGTCTGCCATCCCACCTCCATTTGTCTGCTCTGCTCTCTTGCAGTTGATGGTGAAGCGCAACATCACCATCATGGAGTCCATGACTGACAAGGAACTGGACAGCACAAACATCAAGATATTCAGTGAACCAACACGGGTAGCACGGATAGCAAAAGGTTCAGGTCTGTATCTGGAACATAACAGAGGGTAGTGGGTATACCTTGAAACTGTGTGGCATTAGATGGCTGCTGGTCTCTGCCAGTGGCTAGTGCCTTCCTATAATCAGTTGCAAGTTTGCTGAACAGCAGTAAAAAAACATAAAAAAACATAACCGAGTCAAGTTGGGGATTTGTCAACGTGATTGATCCGTGAGTCCGCACAGTGAGTAGGTGATCGTTGAAAGTGCAGTCAGTATCTTTACGCGAAGCCCTGCTTTGCCACTTTGTCGTGTGCTTTTGCAGGTCGCGGCTATATGGAAGTCATGAACCTGGTGGAGCAGTTCAAGGCTTACACCAAGGTGTTCAAGGCAGCCAACATTCCCAAGCTTGCAGCACAAAAGGGTGGCAACATGAATCCCAGGCAGATGCAGCAGATGATGGCCAACATGGGCAGCATGATGCCACCAGCAATGCTAAAGCAGATGGGTGGGGTAGGAGGACTGCAGCAGCTCATGAAGAGTATGGAGAAAATGCAGATGTAGGTTACGACCACATACTGCCCTGAAATGGTTAGTTATCCGTGTTCCACACTGGCAGGATGTCTAAGCCAAACTGTTCAGCACGTGTGGTGTCGCAGTTAAGGTCAGGTGCAGCTGCTGCAGGACAGCAGCTGAAATGCTGACGTTGACTGCAGGGTTCTGCAACATATGCGAAATGTTTTGTGTATACCACATTTGGCAGTGGTATGTGTTGATGCTGATCTTTCTTGCCTGGACTGCACCTCAAAAGCATTGCTACAGTGGCTGCACTTGTGGCTAAGTTAGCTCATCGCGGCAGTAGACACAAGGACTACCTTCTGGCCGTGCGCTAGCTTACGCGCCAAGAATGATTCCTCATCAGCGCCGGCACCCCAAAGCAGGTTGCTGCCAGAGGAGTGCCTGCACATTGTTACATGCCGCATTTGCCATAGCATCTCAACTTGTTGCATGGCTAAATTTCTTTTCCAGTGACCTAGCGGTCAACGGGCCTGGTGCTTGTTACATGACATGCTGGCGTGGCACGGGGCGACGCACGCATCAAAGGCGTAAAGACCCCTTCCATAACACGAAACGTCCTTTGCGATAACCAACGTGCAGCTGGGGGTTCTATCTGATCTGGGCTCGGACACTTGGACCTCAACACTTGCAGCGATGGCTTCTGCTACAATGAATATGCGCGCATTGCACCCGTTCAAGTCGGGTGTAGTTGGTGCTAGTCGCAGCCGCAAGGCATTGACCGTGGTTGCAAGGAAGACTGCCACTAAAGCAGCACAGTCCTACATCTGCATTGATTGTGAGTGAAGAGCTTCCCTTGTCATACGTGGGAGAAGCAAGCATCGTTGGTATAGCACTCTTGTCATTCAGTACCCGCTGCTTATTGCTTGGGCTTGCTGGCATAATACATATTGCACTGCTGTTGCATTGCAGTCCACACGTGACATGTCTGTTCTGACTTACCCAGGTGGCTACATTTATGATGGCAGTACACCTTTTGAGAAGCTTCCAGCAAATTATAGGTGCCCTGTATGCAACGCCCCAAAGCGCAGGTCAGTACCGGCAGCCAAGCAGCAGCAGTTATCACTTAAATGTTGAGCACTAACAATGAAGTTTCTCAGCCATGCCCTGCGACATCATCCCGTTATATTTCATAGGTCCAATTGTCGAATTACGCGCTTCCTACACATAGCGAGCCGCCATTTGAACAGGCCAAGAACTGCATTTTTGGAGGTGCACACTGCAGCATGCTAAGGGTCATTCCTATGCTTATCTTCAACATTGCCAATGTATGCTTTTTATCCTCTCATGTTTCAGGTTCCGTCCCACAGAAAGCAAGGCCCGCAGCAATGACGCTAAGGCTATGAGGCAGCGGATGGATGCTATGGCTCGGGGTGAAGATGATGGAAAGTTTGATGAGTAAGTATGCATACTTTCATCAATTGTGCTTTCGGTTCACCTTTTCATTCTCCAGATGAGTTGGACAGCTGTTTCTGACCAGCGTGCACTCGCTGTGGCTGCAGCAGTAGACCCTCGTGCTGCATTAGTATTGACACTGCAAATGGTAAGCAAGACACATATAAGTATCCCACACAGTGTTTCAAAAACAGCAGCAGGGTGTGTGAGGCTTATAGATTGGAGGGACCAACTGGCAGGAGTAATAGCTTGAAAGATTCTGTGTTGCTTGCTTTGTTACCCTGTCATCCTTCACACACAAGGAAAGGCTAAAATGCTGGCACTGGCAGAAGTAGCACCAGGAACTGCTGGCAGCTTTTCAGGAATCCAGTCAGATGGATACATAATCAACTTTGGTGTCTAATTACTCCCGTCTTAACACCTGCACCTTTGGCCGGCCCCCATGCTGCTCTCTGCTTCCTGTGCCATTTCCTTCAGGGGTGACAAGAACTTCTTTGCTATTGCAGCTGTGGTCGGAGCAGCACTGTTGGGAGCCCTTTACCTCTTCCTCAACTCACAAACTCAGCTCTGAGAGCAGCACGAGAAGGCATCGGAATGATGCAGCACGTGAACATGTTCAACAGCCATTGCACATTGCATGAGCTCAATGGTCACTGGCAAAAGCTATGAAGTGGAATGTGGCTCAGCTTAGCAGAGCAAGTCTGCAGCAAGACTGCAGCAGCAGTGTGGCCAACTATTTGTTGTATACAGCATATGGGTTTAACAAAAGAGTATGCACTGCTGGCAGGTCACATTGGTCTTACGGCACTGTATCACTCAATGACTGTACATCTTTCACCAGACCCTTGGGGTTGTGGTTTTTTCTGTACATTGAGTGGGACTGGCACCCATTGGTATGAGTCATGCTTGGTTAACCAGTGCACCCAGTGCCAGCCAAGCTTACAGAAGCTGTGGCAATGGCAACTTGACTAGTAGTGCATTGCTTCAAAAGAAGGAACTTCCTTCGGATTGAATCCGTCACATGGACTGCTACTTGGAGTGTCAAACCGGGCAGGTTCTGCTGCTCCCAGTTCAAGTTGCCTCAGCTTTTGCACGGGTTTCAAACCTGCAAAAACCGTCTGAAACAAGTTGCACGCAGTTCAAGCTGTAACAGCCTGTCTAAGGATACATGTGTCAGTATTGGTATTTTAGTGACAGTTACCCAGTGGTTCTGACAGCTTAGTGGTCATCCTGGTTTTGACAATGTTCAAACGCCCGGAGGTGGCCGTGGCCAGGATGACTGTAAAAGAAATTTAGTCTGACTGCGCTCAGACTTTTTTACTAGAACCCCTAGTCGCACCTGTATGGCCTGCACATAAAAAGCCTGGCATATAAAAAGCCTTGCTTGCCAAACAACCGTTGTTGAGTCAAGACCCATGGGTGGCGACACATGGTCCAAACGCAGTCGCCACCCATGCAATGAACCATGGCAGCTAATTCCTGCCACACGTGAAAGCACGATAACAAGCAAGGTCTGCTTGCAGCAATAAACGTGAACTTGGCTGAGCAATCCACAAGTACACTGGCTCTACAGCAACACTGATGTTATCATGCACCCTACAGCACAGAGTGAGATAAACTGCAATTGCTGACAGGGTACAGTAGGCCGTTTCACTGGCCAGCATCAATACTGGGCCAGTACTGTGAATCACACGCCTCTTCGGTTGATGCCAACATAGGCGTGGCCAGAATGTGAATCATGCCTGATAGCTTGCCACACACCCAGTCGTCCACAAGCATCTTGACAACAGTAGCCTATTAGCCTACTAGCAGTTGAACCATGATGGCTTTGGTCAGGGAGTGTCACCAGCTGATAAAGAACATTGGGATGAGACCTGTGTTGATCAGCTATGTATGGCTTTGTGCCAGCACCAATGTCGCAGACAGGAAAACAACAAGTGTACTTGGTATGAGCAGTGTCAGCGTGCACAGCAGCCTCCCGTTCCAGGAGTGCAAAACACACTCTGCAAGCTCTGATCAGGCTGATACTGGTAGCTGGTGCAGACAAGCACGATCAGGGCGTGGCATAGCAACTCTGCAAGCAACTCTCAGAATGTGAACCACTCACGCACCCCAAGCAGAGCAGCAGAAGCAAAGTGCCACTGTGCTTGCAACACAACAGTGATGTTATAACATCTATGCGACCCACAGGTGCAAAAGCAATGCCCCCAGATCAGCCCCATGTCATGAGGCCACGAAACAAGCAAACCAACATGCCCTATCCTTTGAGGCCCGCAGCAAGCATGCCATCTACAGCACAATCAAGGCACTTGTCTACACAACTGATTACAACCATTATGGCACATACCATGTTTCTAAGGCCAACATACACCTAAGCGCAGCAATGCCACCCATCACAACTGATGTCAAAGCGCAAGACATGTGCAATCCACAGGAAGCTCAGCAGTGGCTACACTGCTTCATGCAGCCAGGCATCTGGCAGTCATACAGATGTGCAAATGTCTCAACGGTGCAGTGCGGCCCTGGTGGCATCCCAGCTAACCATACCAGGTGACCTACTCAGCATGTGCTAAAGCATTCCTTTTTGAAACTCACGCACACAAGGAAACAGTCGCTGGTGCTGTGACACAGCTGCACCTCTGCAGCATGACAGGCAACACCATGTACTGAAGCCACAGCTGACATCTGAGCAGACACTGCCGGCATCAGATCATGTCATGATTCACATGAAGGTATCTGTATGCGCGTGCATGTCTCAATGTGCAGAGGTCCTGTGAAGTGTGGAATGCACAAGCTCAAAGTGCACTAGCATACACCATTATCAACAACTCTCATGCATTTCCTGTGAAAGACTTATTCTGGAGGGCTGAGATGGCAGTGGCCCCTCAGGCTTCGGGTTCTTGTCAATGTTGAGGCGCAACAACCATGACACCACAAGGGCCTTGTCAGCACCATGGTGCCAGCTGAACATCCTTTCAGAGGTCTGGTACGCATGTGAGATGCCACCCTGACAAACTTCTACAAAATAATTTATTTGTGCTAAGACAGCACCACAGCAGTAATGCCTCCATCGACCACCCGGTAGAGCATCAATCCGCCTGTGGGCATCAGTCCATATTACACTTGGCAAGTAACGGCATGCGCTGGCAGCACCACCACAGACTGCACAAGGCCTCCCAACGACCTCAACTCCAAAACACCTGCAGAAGACGAAATAAAGAATGAAAAATGCCCAGTTGGGTTCTTGAGTGGCATGAAGTTTGCTCCCATCAGCCCCATCTGCAAAAGGAGGCTTCATTCAAGTATTCTCAGACGAAGTGCATCAATGCTGCCCACAACACAGAAGACCAGCTGTTTCAGCTGCATATGGCTGTGCAGCATCGCACCCACCTGGTTTGCTGCACAGCACCTGCACACCGTTATTGGCAGCACCAGGTGAAGTGTCTCTGCCATTATACACCACAGCCCCCTCAGGGACACACGCATCAGCTGAAAGTCCTGCAGACAAACACGACAAGTTCTGCCCTCAATGGACTTCTCACCACTGCCTCATACAGGGTCACACTCATTGATGTGAATGCTTGAGATGGATGCTTTGCTGGCACACAGCAGGTCATCACAGCAGTACCACCCAAGACCAGCAGGTGGCTCACCTGGCACAAACACCTGCATGCCTGCTGATGTACCCAACATCTGAAGCTGGAACAGCAACGCTGTCTCCACTATAGCGCTAACAGCTGCTGCAGCTGCCGCTGGCTCTGTTGCTGGTGCTGCTGTTTCAGCCGGTTCAGCCATCTCTGCCAGCAGCTGCTGGGAGAAGGTTGTTACTGCTGTCCTGAATGCCTTGTGGCTGCTGTTCTTCCGTATTGCTGACAGAAGCTCACGTGCAGCTTGGGTCTTGGTGACACCATCAGATGACCCAGGTACCTGATCAGGGGACCCAAGGAGACGAGAGCGGGCAGATCACAGATGTTTGTTGTACATCTTATATTTACGGTCCAGCACTGTTGCAATCCTTTTGTGAATGGCTGCAACCAAATTGACGCAAACCAATCATGACAAGTGCAAGACCTGCAGGGAGTTTCAGCGAAGTACATAGCAGGTAGTGGCGGCATCAAAGGAGGCAGGGCTGATGTCAAACACTGGTTGCTCCTCGCCCTTACTTTGCCGCGTGCCACCAGAGGGTTGTCTGCTCCCCCCCACATATTGTCCTCCAGCCACTGCCACAGTCGGTGCTGCGCCCAGTTCGCCTCTAGCTGTTCATGCTCTGCTGTGGAGCTGGCTGGCGTGCTCAGGGCATCAAGGCCATCCAGAAGCCATGGCTTGCTGACGCCTGCAGTGCAACGGTGCAACACGGCTGGTATGGAGGATGTGGAGTGGAGTTTGGACAGGCTGCAAAAACATGTTTGCACACGATGTGCTTGGAAGTGGAGCCAGTCAGCGTGAGACAACAGCATCACTTGCACCAGCACACACAATGCCTGTCATAACAGCTTCCATATGGGTATTGCTGACTGCAGAACTACCCATGATGTGTGTGACATGTAGTGCTGCTGCAGTCCACAGTGGTACCCTTGGACATGTCCTCACCTGCAAACCTTGATCGTAGAGCAGTAGTGACGTAACCCTCAATGTTGGCGCTCAAGTCGTCCCGTGCCTTTTTCAGCTGCTCCTTATTGAACAAAAGCCCAGCAGGCCCAGTGCCAGAGCTTGTCGCCTGGGCTGGATCAGGCTTGGGACTGGTCAACAGCTTGACAGGTGGGGGTGTGTAGGTGGCTGGAGAGCTTGACCAGGATCTCCTGCCCTCAGACCTGGGGCTTTGTGGCGTCCTTGGCGTAAGCAATGGGGAGTTAGGCCGTTCGCCATCTGTGAACAGATGGTTGTGATCTGGGCTGGAGCGCTTCAAACAGCAGCGCAGAGCCCACAGGCCGGCTAGCATCACAGCTCCAATGCTTGTGCCTAAGATTGCTCCCCAGTCAGCTCCTGCGGCGAGGCAGGTGACAGCAAGCGCAAGATTGAGGCCGGCGCTTGCTGTGCATCGACTGTAGCCATTGAGCAGCAGAGTCCTGCCAACAAGGGGGCAACCCCGATACTGCTCAATAGACGATTACTCCAGATAGCTGGAGGTATATGTGGCGATGGGTCAGCATCTTTGATGACTTGCTGGCTATCTGTGCTTGTTTTGCTACATGACCATTCTACTGCTGCTGGCACCACCACTGCCTTCGCTTCTGCTTTTGCATCGATCCATGTATATTCTTTTGTATTGGCTAAGACCGACAGTTACTCACTTGTTATTGGAAAATCCTCATGTAAGCTGGAGGGCTTCAAGATACGCATGATGTTGATCAATGACCCTGCACCTTGACCAGTGTTGCTGTTGTCTACTGCTGTGGGAAGCACCCGGCAACTAGCAGGCGCACTCAGCAGCAGAAACAGCGCTATCGCTGCCAAACCAGGCCAGCTACGAACGCTACAGAGATCCATTCCCTGAATATGGGATTGCGTGCGGCAGCTTTTGCTGCCAAAGCTAGTGGGCTGTCACACCCATCACTGAGCGCTGGACAGCACGCAGATGATGGGCTTCAGCCAGCAGCCAGTCTTCGGCACAACTGTATTTCTCTACGCTTCAAATAAGCGAGCTGCAGCTACAAGTGGCCCCTGCCTTGGCACCAGGAGCACGGGAACAGGCAATCACATACGCCACTCAAGATTGTTGGCAAAGCATAAAAAGCATCAGAATGCCGCAGCAGTACTTCCGTGCACGTGCAGCACCAGCAGGCACGTCATCACTTCATTGGCCACTAGGTCACTTTGGAACGGCCCCTCAGGTCACTCAGGAGGCGCAATGTACTCCAGCTTTCATAAGCATACTCGTATTATGTATGTATGTACGAGTGCGTGATCTATGCACCGGCGCTGTGCAAGTGCAGCTGGCAAAGCTGTGAACCAGTGTGAACGCAGTGGCCACGTGGTGGCACCATGCGCACTCGGATCACTCACGTGAGCAGCAGTTCTTTCTACACTTATAGATTACGCTGCAGATCTGCGCCAAGCACCAGGATCGGGAGGCCTTTAATGGCGAGGGAGTCGCGAGCAGCACCGCTGCAGCAGAGTTTGCAATATGCTCAGCCAGCTGGTTAGAGGCTCCAAGCAGTGCAATAGACGCTCATGGATGTCGCCGGAAATATTGAACATCAGAGTACAGTAGCCTGGCAAGTTCGAGCGTCACAACAGCAACAATTGCAAACAAGACCCAGCGTCAGGCCCTGGCCGGGCCAGCCAGCTGACCAGCATGGTGGCGGTGATCATCTTACTCTGATCATGGATTCCCCCCTCCTGAAGGTAAGGGAAAAGTAAGGTAAGCACCCAAACCATGATAGTGCACGACATAATGGCCCATTCTTACAATTAGACATAGTATACTTCTCTGAATGCATGGCCACTGGCAGGCTTGTGCTGCTCAGATGATCGCAAGTCCCGGAGTCCTCCTACACCACAGTAAACCACAGTGACACATGTGAAAGAGTAGAAACATGTACACTGTAATGTACAATGCTGACAACATTATACTGTCCCAATTGTCCCAGAAAGAACGTCATGATGCAACTCAAATTGTAAATGGTCACGTCAATGGCTCTATCTCATAGAGTGTCGACACTTCGTGAAGAGACGTCTCTATACAAAAAGCAATCACTGACATTTCATTACGCAATACTTGGCTCTTGGTGAGCCCGGACATGTATGCATGTCACCGGGAAGAATGCCCAGTGTTGTTGTATCCGATATCATAGCACTGCACATGCCATAAGCATACCTCCTCACACAAACAGCTGCTGCCGCACGACTGCATGCAGAATCAAGTTAGCAGTGAAAGTATGCCAGACTTGCTTCAGAGTCTAAAGCACTCTGAAGCACTCAAGAGAGCACTCTAAAGAGCAGACTCTGCTGGCAGCTGCCAAAGACTTGGAATTCACATAGCAAAGTGTAACAACACATGATGAAACGCACCATGTATTAGTGCAAACCTAGCAGTACACACTCAAATAGCTGTTTCATTCTCAAGGCAAACACAGCCCAGAACTTCTAAGTCATATTCGCTCCCAGCTTCCAGAAGGCCAACTTCAGACGACTGCGGTGCGAGGGGCAGCTCAGACCCCCTCAATATGCACTCATCACAGCCCCAGCAATGCAGCAAAAAGCTGCCAACTTAACAAGTGCGCAATGAAGTTGCACATGCACAAATATACGAATGCCATTTTTGGCTATGTCAACATGGTGCACAAACTTAGGCTTGAAGTCTCCATATAGTAGTACTGCCACAGGTGCAACAGGCCCCTGGCTGCCAAAGCTTTCACATATTATACAGCGTTATAGTAGCACAATGTTGTTGCAGGTATCTGCGCTTATTCTCACAAGGTGCAGAGTGGTTGGGCATCACCCACACCACTGGTCAAGAACAAAACTGTGGCAGAACCATGCAAGATGTACAGCCTCATAGTAACACCACCAGTGGGTATAATAAAAAGATCAGCAAGCATGCTTGCGCAACTCAGGTCTGCAACCTCACCCATCAAGGGCTGCAATGCCCAGCAAATGTCTTAACACAGAGAGAACATATATAGAACAGATGCTAGCTGTCCGATAACACTGTCAAAGGCATGTTGATAAGCCACTTGCTGCTGGTAGTGTGCAGCAGCATGCATCCACCACATGTGAGCAATGAGGCCACGCTTCGTGGTCTCTGCCAATGGCTCATGCTGCTCAGCAGCAGCTCCTAGGTCACTCTGGTCAGCTGCTGCACTATCCAGAATGTCTTGTATCTGCTCTGCTGTCATGCTGGCTTCTTTCTGCTGCCTAAGGGCATGATGCAGCACGTGTCTCTGAGCAGCAAACAAAGCCCGACTGCTCTGCCACTGCTCCCGCACCTGCTGCTCCAGCTTCTGAAGCTGTTTGGAGGGTGCATGATCCTCTTCTATATGCTGATGCACTGCGCTGCTGGTTGTGTGCACCAGCTGCAGGAGCTCAGCGTGAGCCTTGTGCACTGGTCGCATAATCGTGTCACTGATGAAGTTCAGGCTGTCCGCTGCAGCAATTTCTTCAGCATGCAACAGGTGTGAGCCATCTGCTGCACCCAAGCTTGCTGGCATACCCAAGGCTCCCACCACCACTTGCAAGGCAACCATTCTGTCTGCTAGTTCCAGCATTCCTGTTAGTAGTCTGCGGACCTTTCTAGGCACCAACTGCCTTGGGCCCCAGCCCCGCCACAAATTGACCTGGAGTGTCAGTTCGTTCTGTACAGCCACCAAAGGTCCAACAACGCTCAATTGCAGTGACTTCCTTAGAGCTGCTGCACAATGCTGCAAGTCGTGCTGCCCCACTGCTACAGACGATGTTGGAAACGCATCACCGGAAGACATAGCTGCTCCTGTGTCTTCTGTCGCCAGTTGTTCAGCCTTGCCATATGCGTTGAACTGAAGCTGACAAGTGTCCTGCAGGTGTTTCACTGCTGCTATGTAGCTCTTTGCCATGCTCTCAATGCTCCACCTGGCAGATGACCAGGGCAGGACTAGGTGGTTGAACAGACCAGTCCAAATGCAGGCGAATGTAACCTGCAACAGCAGAGAAGAGTGGCCTCAACCCCTTAACCTGTTGGTCAATATTAGTTTCAACCTAAGACCTGCACAGTATGCACTTGCAAGGTATACCTTTCTGGCTTTGCTCAAGTGGACATGCAAACACCTAGCTGTGTACCCGGTAACTGAGACTGAGCAGTGCTGCATAACACTGGTGCATTGCTGAGCCAGAGTAGTCGTCCCTACTGTATGCCCACCTCCAAGATCCTGGTCACCATGTATGCCAGATTCGCCTGTGCACTGCTGAACTCAACATTGTACTGACACATGATTGTCACGCATGCACTGATCAAGGTCAAGGCTGTCGTCAGCCTGAGGTGGAAAGATGGCGATGTCATAGGGGCCAACACAAAGGAGATCGCAGCCATGAGAATGATCAAGAGAGCAGGCCTCATAGCCAGTATGGGATTCGACAGCACACCATGGGCGATTGATGCACCTGCAGCAGTGCCCATGATGCGCATTGCAACCTGCACAAAGACATGTTGGGCAGTGATGAAGGTGAATTCACGAGTAAGTGGAGCAGGAAAAGGGTTACCTGTAGAAATGCAGAATGTGGAGATGCTGCTGTGACAGTTGTGCAAATGAGTGTATGATGCTGGAGATGGTGCATCACAGCTGTATCACAACTCACCCTGATGGTAGTAGACTCCTTTCGCTCATGCCATGCAAGAACAAAGGCAATGACTCCTGCAGCTGGGCTTGCCCGTACTGCTTCAGACACCACTGGCCACACAGCAAAACCAACTTGAGGGTCTGCTATCAGCAGTGTCACTGCTAGGAGTATGCTCATTGCTAGCCACAGCTTGAACGCTGCTGCCAATGCCCTGTCTGCCAACTTGGGGCGCAAAAAAAAGGACCAGAACAGCTGCCAGTTGCAGCAACTGCTGTTTCTGCTGCTTGCGGGTACGTCTGATGAGCTGACAGGCAAGTCAGGCCCTTGACACCTGCTTTTCTGGAAGCAGAGGAGCACCTTAATGCCAGCTGCTACAGCCCTTGCAGCTGCCAAGAGAGTAGAGAACATGTTGCTAAGCACTGGCAGCAGCAGCATGAGCTCAATGGCTGTCCAAATACGTCTGCTGGTCATACATGGAAACTGCCACCTTGAGTGCTGCTGCTGACGGTTTTGTTGTTGTACAGTGCTTGGGCTGCTGTGAGGTCCAGCAGGGTTGGGAGCTGTACTTGCTGCTGCCTGAGCTGAACTTTGCAGCAGCTTTGACCCGGCCTCCTCCAGCTGCTGGGCGGCGTCAATGAGCCCTCTCACCATCACCCACACAAACATGATGGCCAGAAACTGCAGCAACACAAGAAACACGACATGATCTGACTTGGGCTACTGGCATGCCAGGCCAGTAACACTTCCGAGCGCTTGGCATAAAGGTCTGACTGAAATGTGGGTCAGCTGATCATAGAATTGGCTTGCTATGGCCTCGCTGCTGATCATGATGATGCTGACCATGCTTGTGGCTCATGTCCTGCCGGGCCCTCACCTCTGAACTCCTAGCAACCTTGACACCCAGGTTTCTCCTGCTGTACACTGCCTCCCAGTACTCCTGCATGGCTAAGCTTGAAGACGCCGCCAGCTCAGCCTTTGCTGCACCCCAATCAGTGATGCTGTGACTGCCAGCTGACAACAGCATGACTTTGGAACTACGCTGTTGCAGTGCTGCTGCCAGGTCTGAACAGCAGGTGATGGCTCGACCCACCACTGCTGTGGCTGCTTGTGCAAACCTGTCGGAGCTGGAGTGCAGTGTGGGGTGGATCAGCCGGCGAGCAGCCATCAGCACCACATCCTCAAGTGTGGACACCCTGAACAGGCACGCATGCACACAAAAGAACTCAACACCACACGCAGAGCACCACACTGAGCCACCAGACAATGCACTGGTTGTGCTCATGAAGCAGCATGAATGGGTCTAGCAGCATTGATTGCACATGCAGGACAGATCCAGGTCAGAACATTCATCCATCAGGGTGGGACACAGCCGAGTGGGACACAGCCTAGTGGGACACAGCCTAGTGGGACGCAGCCTAGCGTTCAGCCAACTCACATGCTCAGCAGTTGATCAGCAGCAGCCAGCACCTTGCTCCAACCCTCTATGTCCAGCCCAGCCTGGTGGTGAGCAACAGAGAATCCAACCCAGCTGGGCTCCAGCACTGCCCGCTGTAGGCAGCCACGAGCCCGGGCTAGCAGCGGCCGCAGCTCATCCACTGAGGGCCCCAGCACAGCCAGAGGACCACAGGGGGTGTGCAGGATGGCCGCCTGTAGCAGCCCACACAGAAGGCAGGCACAACAGTGACTGTATGAAGTGTCCCTGTGCGATTCTTTTCTTGTTCACAACTTTCATGCCAGCGCAGCTAAACGCACTCCTCCCCTTCTATGCAATATTCACACACAGCCTGACCTCCTGTGCAGGCACATGCTCAGATTGCTTAGCTGGTATCGGTTGCAAGTGGTGCTGCCAGCGACGAAGGCACCAACTCACATGGACATTCTTCTGCCTGTGATGTTTGTGATGTTTGTGACGGTGATGCCTCAGATGATGCTTGTACAGCACCGACAAGGCCGCATGATGACCACCTGGGGGGCCACCTAGATCACAATGCTCAGGGCCTCCATGGTCTGCATGAGAACGCTGCTGCTGTCGCTGCCACCAAGTACTCTGGGTTGCATAATGGTGGTGCCGGTGATGATGCACCCTGAAGGAGTGTTGTTGCTGCTGCTGCTCGGGCCTCTCGGTGGTGTGACTGCCTAGCTGAGCCTTGCTGCGGCTCCTGTCATAGTCTATGCTGCTTGAGTGTGCTGAACACCATGCAGGAGTGCTGCTGCTTGTCGCAGACACTGCCCTGTGGCTGCTGCTGCTGCACATGATGTTGTGGTTGTGGTGTGCATGACGGTGCCTGTGTTGTGCTGTGAGCCTCTGCAGCCTCATTGGGACCAAAACCACTGCTGGGTTAGGCTGGTCTACCTCATCTTCGAAGTAGGAAAGAACTTCGTCGACCACAGCTTCTTCTGCTTCTTCTTCTTCTGACTCCTGCGTACTGCTCACAGTGTCTGACCTTGCACAAGCATCATGTTCTGCAGAGCTGTTGCTGTTGTTGCTGTCTCTACTGCTGCTGCTGTCGTTGATGTCCTCACGATCAGTTGCAGATTGGCCGCCTGCAATGACCTGCGGCTGCAGCTTATCCGCTTGCACTGCTGCTTCTGCTGCTTCCAGTATCTCTAAGTCAGGACCAGCCTCTGGAAATTGCGATTGCAACCCATGATGCAGCTCAGAGAGCTCAACCGCCAAGGGACCACCTACTGTTGCTTGTGCTGTGTTGATGTCCTGAATGACCATGATGGCCTCACTGTGATCATCGAGCTGCGCAACAACATCATCTGTACCTGCTGCTGCATTTACAGAAGACAGGCATTGCTGCTGCTGCTGCTGCTCAAGCCTGCTTTGCTGCTGCCGCCACTGCTCCGCCTTGGCTGCTGCTGCAGCAGCAGCAGCCTGGACCTGTGTTTTCTCATCTCCAAGACGATTCAGGTCGTGCTGCTCACTATCTGCTGCACCTGATGGCGAGTTGTCCACTGCACGTGCCTTCCTGAATTCACTTGCAAGGTTGTTTGGTGTTGGATCCAACAGCAGAGAAAGCAGGCGGGTCATTGCATGACCACCACCACGGATTGCTGCACAGGCATCTGCGACAGCCTGCGGCAGTCATGAGAAGTATTTATGTCAGTATTGTTCAGGAGCCAGAAAGAGGCAAGCTTGTAAACAAAGATACTAGAAGCAGTAGCACAGCAACATTGGCTGAAATATTGCTGCTACAGACAAGGCTCCATTCTCGCTTACAATGCTAAAATATACATCTTTGCCCTTGTAGTCTGCAGAGGCGCACCAGGCTGAGCTACAGGTTGTGCTTGTGCAGCTAGGGACTGCCCTGCCCACCTGGTCAGCAGCAAGGCTTGGCAGCACCAGCACAGACACCAGCAGCACTGAAACTGCTGATACCAACCCACACAAACACATGCCGCCGACATCATCTCGCCAAAATCTGTTGATGGGCCAAGTCAGATGCCCAAACAATACCACTGACGAGAATATGAGTGTGACCAGTGTGATGTGCGGCCACAGGGTCAGGGGCCGCGGGCCAGCTCGAGGGGCAATGAGAAGAGCTAGACCAAGGCTAGACGTTATGCATAACAATCCCAGGTACGCGGATGGGCTGATCGGCTGCAGCGGCTTGGCTATTGATACCTGCAGATTAGCAAGTAATACAGGCGGAGGCAGCAGCATCAGCAGCGACAACAAGCTGACAGCCCCTTTGTGGGCGACACATACTACGTACGCATAAACACAAGATGAGAAACACCTGCAGTGAGAAAAAAATAAAAAAGAAGAACAAACAGCATTGTTCTGCTGCAAGCATGTTGCTGCTGCAGGCCGCTGAACGCTTTCCACAAAGCTGCAGGTACCTATGCATGTTATTGCTGCTGCTGACATGCCTGCTCTCAAACCCAGTGTGTCTGCTACTTTGGTGCTGCAGCTGCTTTGCCTGTGGGCAATTCTTCTTCTCCATAGCAGCTGATGTGCCTGCCGGCGCTGCAATCAGTCACTGATGCTGTTCCACAAAGCAGTGCACTATTCCCAATGACTATTGTCTGCATAAAGTTGGCAGGCTGCTCACCATGACTCCTGCCAGCAACGACCCCACCCATGTCTCCCCCACCAAGCTGAATGCTGCTTGTGCTTTTGTGCCCACATGGCCATCCACACTCATGGATATGAGGCAGATGATCATCAGCACTGGCGTGAAGCAAGCATGAGGGAAGTTCAGGGGCCTGAACCAGTCAGCAACAGCAGCAGCATTGCAAGCATCATCCTATGGTCAATTGTATTCCTGATTTGTATCCCAAGAAAAGAGTCTAAGCTGCCGCCTGGAGTCGTCTGAAGGGCACAACTGCACAGTAAATGGTCTTGAAGGCACAACATCATCCTATGCCTGCTCAAACTTTGCCCCTGTTTGACCAAGTACCGCGAGCAAGCCGGACCTCTTACTTGATGAAGGTTGGCAAGCCTGTAAGCAGAATGCACGCTCCAAGCTGGGCCCCAAGTTGGAAATGAGGGCTGAGAAAGTACTGCTGCCATCCCCAAAGCAGCAGTCTGTGCTGGCCCATGTGCGGTGATGATGAGGTTGAACCTCACCAACGGCGCATACACCCAGCCGTCATCAAAACAACTGTTTCATCGTATCAAGCCTACGCGCTGACTGAGAACTACAACAATGGCTCACTCACTACCGTGGTACAGTTGTTTCAGAAATCATGCCTCATAGACGCACAACCCCTTATCTAGAGACGCGGAATACCGGGTCGTGTTGTATATGTGGTGATTACGGAACCCAGGAAAAGCATGTTTAGCAAAACTGTTACACTGTTACTGTACTCGCTGTTGTCTCGGGCTGCAGCGGCTCGCAGCGAGTTGTTCCACGCTGAATCAGTTTGAGACCATCTTATTTGGAATTTTATGCGCGTTGCACGTGCTGCAGTTCACCAGAGCCAGCTTTTTTCTGCTCAGGAGCTGGGTGCGCGGCGCGCAAAACGTGCTGATAATCCTGCATTTATATCAATGAAGCTTGCCACTGCAGCTGTCGCTGTCTAATGGAAACAAGGCAGCAATGACTGATTCAAGGCTGCCATGACAGGCTGATCAAGTTGTTCAGCATCAGGCAGGACCACTGATCAGGTGCTGACCTTGGCCTGCACAGCTCACGGCAAACACCGGGATCAGCACAAGGTGCAGAAGCAGCTCAGGGACAGCAACAGTAGCAGCAACAGCAGCAGCAACAGCAGCAACAACAGCGGCAGCAGCAACAACAGCGGCATCAGCAAGATCAGCAGCAACATCAGCAGCAGCGATGGCAGCACCGGCACCGACATGTCACTGTACAGCTGCCAACAACAGTATCCCACCATGGATACAGGTGCTGCCGTACGCCGACTCAGATAAGCAGGCCATCATCAAAGCTGCCAGGGACACAAGGACTAACTTTCTCAGTGCCGAATCAAGCAGGGAACGCGTGGACCTAGTAGGGGAGGCTGTGTTGCACACGTTGGGTGCTTTTGTCCGCAGCCGGCAGGCTGAGGTGCAGTTGCTGAGCGGGTGTGCAGCTCTATCAACCCTGCAGGAGATGCTTACGGTGCCCACATCAGTGGCAGATAGTGAGATCAGTGACTTGCCGGCCGAGCCGCCCGCCGCTGCCACCAACCCTATTGTCAGGGAACAGTACCAGCAGAGGCTGGAGGTCAAAAGAAAAGAGGCGCTCAAGTTAAAGCAACAGGAAGCCAAGAAGCGCATTGCCAGGTATCTGGGGCTTAAAGATGGGGAAGGGAAAGATGTGTCAAGCTGGGAGAATGCCCTGGAACATGGCTTGCGTGCGTGCATCAAGAGGCGGCGGCAGCAGCAGCAGCAGCGGCAAGATCACTCTCAGCCTGGGCCGGGCGAAGAAATCAGTGGAGAAAAAATTGAGCTAGGTGAGGATGGCAGCAAGCTTTGAAACAACACTGCTGAGGGTGCTTACTGCTGAGCCTTGTGACATTAAGCAATCATAATCGTAAACAGTACTTTGCAGCCACAGCATTTTCTGCCGTCGGCCCTCAAATATGTCCAGTGAATTCAATCGATTTTTATGTTAGTTGTGTCATTATTAAGATATTCACATTACTTTTGATTTTTGAGCATTGCCATTTTGCTGCATGTTGGACAGGTGTGGCCAGGCAGACCTTGAGCAGGCACCTTAATGCTTGCTATTGGCACCTCGAAGTCTTCAAGAGCACGCCAAGCACCTACCGTGTCCTGCCTATCACATATGCTGATACATTGTACGTTCGCTACAAGTCTCTCTCGGTGAGCAGGTGCCCGTTTCCTGAATATGTCATGTTGCTGAGACACCACTGGTATGTCATGCCAACACACTATGGCACTACCAGTAGTACTCACTGCCGGCTCCCCTCTCAAACAGCATTGCTGCTTGCTGCACATGCCATACAGCCGGAGAAGCAGGGTCTACTGATACAGGCAGTGATAGACCTGCCAGCCGGCGCCGTCACAAAGCACGAGGTGAAAGTGTTGCTTGAGGAAAGCCGTTTTCAGCCGGTCAATAAGAGACCATCACCAAACCAGACAGCAGTTGCTGCGGCAAAGTTCCATCTCAGCAAGGTAGAGAGTGCAAAAAGAGTTGTGGAGGCCAAAACAGAAGAAGCTGGTCAGCACAAGTCGCAGGCAGAGGATGTGGCAGATGAAGCAGCAAGTGAGGCGCAAGAAGCCGACCAAGGCACTGAGGCCCGGGGCAGGTTGCAGCGGATGATCACAACAGCTCAAAGGCTGGCTGCTATGGCCGATGCATGTGTTGCAGCAGCCAAAGCAGCATTGGACCAGGCTGGTGATGAAGGCAAGCAAGCGGCCAGGGTTGCTGGCAGGTTCAAAGCAGCTATGAATGTGGTGGACGATATCAACGAAGCTTATGAGGCAGCAGAACAGGCATAAGAGCAGGCTAAGGATCATGCAAAGGCGGCCCATGCAGCTGCTGATAAATGCAAGGATCTCAGGCATGTGACAACAGCAAGGAAGGAAGAGGAGGGTGAAGGCAGTGCTGATCAGGGTGGTCACGAGGGGGGGGAGCAGAGAGGTGCCGGATCGCCAAACCGCCACCAGAAGGTGAGCAATGAGGAAACATTGGACCTCATGGCTGCTGCTGTTATGCTTCCTCCAGGAATGCCGCTGTACAGCGGCACATGTCTGACACATGTGTACGCATATGTATGCACTGCATCATGACTGCTTGGACTTTGGATGGTATCATACAGCAATGATATCCATCACATCATCGTGTGACATGACATCATGGCAGTGCTGCTAGCCTACACATTTGTACAACACCACTTGCATGCAGTGTGTGTACAATTCTGCAACTTGCGTGCAGAGAACTCGTGACAACGCGTTGCAGTCTGGAGACACACCAGTTGCCAAGCGCATGCATGTGAGCCCTGGCTGGTGGTTTGAGTTCTTCAAGCCGCATGTGAGCCCAGCACTCCTGCACCAGGACAACCAGCAGACTTCCGGAAGAAGGAGCGGCAGTGACAACCACGGCAGCAGCAGCAATGGTACAAGCAGCAGATCGCAGCAAGTGAGGCAGCTCACAAGGAGGTTGGTGTGTGGTTTGGTGTCCTGCTGCTTCCCTGAGTTGCTTTCAGACGTGGACCGTGCAATGGAGCTTGCCACACAAACTGCCACTGGCATGCTGGCAACATTGCAACTGCCTGTTGATCCAGCCAGCAGCGCTAGCAGCAGCAGTAGTGACCAGCATGCAGTTTAGGAGGAGGTTGCAGTCTGCAAAGAGGCATTGAAGCTACTGATGCAGGGCCGGGAGAAGCAGGCTCAGGACAGACTGTCGAATGCGGCGGGTCAGCTGGGATGTGCAGCACCTGTAAGGCATGACAGCCAACTGAGCCTATCTGTGCAGGAGGGATCCCTTTTCTCTGGAGAAGGAGAAGGATCGGATGTTGGTGATGGTCATCATGATTGCAGTGATTAGTAGATGTCGCCATGTTACCCTACGTATCTGTAGCGGCGCACCAAGTGTCTTGAGCAGTTGGTTCTGCTGATCACCTGCAAAGTGTACATGTGAGCATCCCCATGATGGCCATCAATGTTGAGTACAGACCCAGAGAGTCCTAGTATACAGCGGACGATGCATCTTTCCATCATTTATGCTGTGACTATTGTGATTGTGCTGTCTTAACTGAGGTTTCCGCTGGAGGGCCTCTGGAGTGGACAGAATCCAGTAGTAACTTGTGATCCCATTAGCATCTGCTGCACGGTTCATCGACAGATGCGTCTGCGTAGGCCCCAGAGAGTCACGGCCCCCGTTGTTGCAACTCAGTTGATCAAAGAGAACTATACTGTTGAATGCAAGGAGCGCATCGTGTCAATCCACTGACTGAGACAGTCTGCTGGCATGCCGTGTCGGAGGTGGGCTATGCCCAGGCCGCGTGTGCAACATGTATGAGCCGAATGTCTTGAAGTTTCTTGATGTTGAGCACTCATGACGCTGCTACATGTGCTGTGGACGATGTTTTCAGTGCAGGGCAGTGACACTGCCGCAGTGTCCACGGTGCTCCGCAGTTTAACGACCGCCTTCTAGCTTCGTCATACTATGATACCGCTGTAACCTTTTGTGAGCGCTGCGCTGGCTGTGAAGTCGTATACACGCTGGACCGCTGCATGCTGCATCTCCAAGCAATACAATTAAGTACCTGGGTTCTGGCTGAAGCCACTGGGCATCAGCGTGCAGAGGATACAACATCATGAATGTGTAGCAGTGCATACGCCTGGACTTTGCATACTGCAACTCGCCGTTTAGGAGAGCTTCCAGCACAGCAGCTCTAGGCTTGAATCATGTCAGCTTCTGCTGGCAACCTAGGCAGCCGTGCAGCTTACACATGGGAGCATGCTTCGGTGATAACGCGCCCACATGTTCGAAGATACGTTCTGCACAATAGCAACTCTATGGGCTGCATACGCATACAGTATCAGCTGTTGGCATCTGTAGGAGCTAATTATAAGGGGACACAATGTAAAGGAGAGTTCACTTGTTAGCAGCAGCAACCTAAGCCCTGCTGCCACTCTAGCAGCAAGTATCACTGCATTAGGGCTCTGCAATTTCATGATGCAGCTGCAGATGAGCCGCGCCAATTGGCACTGGCAGGACTGGACAAGCCTTGTACAACACATCGCCGTACCCAACAGCAGTGCCAGTGCACAACCCTGCCCAAGTTGCCGGAATTGACGGAACTTTGGGGGTAGCTTCGGCTGCCGACATCGTCCTGATTCAAGACTGGGTACAATTACAAAGCCCCATGAGCGACTTAAATGATGGCTCGCAGGTCTAGGACCGGGGAGGGTGTAACCCCCTCAGGATGTATTGTATTGTATTGTATTGTA